>CAIGRP010089941.1:0-13436 GCA_903798385.1 Fraxinus cuspidata
AAAAAGTCATATTCCATGTAAATTTTCAGATGCAAAATTACATGGGATATGATTTTTTGGGATGTAAATTTTCGATTTTAAAATTTCTTCCAACTTCTTTGGAAGTTTAATTGTGCCCCCTAATTTTAAACATCTGCGTCCGCCTCTAAATTGAAAGAAATGACTAAAAAGAAATATAGAATCAACGTCAAATTTTCTGAGAATAAGACGTGGTTTTTTAATTTTAATTTTTTTTGGTAATGCATTCTTTAGCTTTGTAACTATGAAATAAAACATGTAGATTATTTAATATGCGAAAAGCGAAAATCTCTAATAATGCAATCAATAAGATTTTAACTATATATATATATATATTTTTTCAAATTGTCCATTATCATTCANTTTTTTCAAATTGTCCATTATCATTCACCCCTACCTTCCTTACCAAACATGCATTAAAAGCTATGAATTCGTAATATGATTAATGGGTGCGAGGGTCACTAATCAATGTTTTTCAAATCTTATAAGGATTTGCCGACGACAAGGACTAGAGGAAGCACGGTAAATTCTACGACGTCAAAGTGAAAATAGATAAAATTAAGTGTAACGTAAAGTTAAAAAAAAAAAAAATCTAAAAATAAAAAGAGATGTTAGGACAAGGGTTTTGGGTAACCCAACATGATTTTTTATTTTCCAAATACAAAGAACTCCATCACTCTAAATCCCTTTAGAAAAACTCAAAAGACAAGGGAATTAGAAGAGTGTATATCTAGGAGAAAACAAAGCCCACAAATTTCAATAGAATAGAGGGGATGTAAAGGAACAAATTCAGTTGCTCGAGGAAGAAAAAGCGGAAACAAGAATCCAAGATGCACTAAACTCAAAAGGGATAGTCCTCCCCAAAGTGTTGCCCAATCCCAGTCAAACCATTCTACAATCCAATGATCTCAATTCGAAATAATTTAAATATATTGCCAATCAAAATTTTTTAATACCCCACTTGCAATTGGAAGAGAGTTCACTAGAGTTTCATGTCCCTTAAATTTGCCTGCTTTTACTCTTTCACTACTCTGTTTAACGAACTAATAGTAACTGCTCGTGAAATGTTTGACTTGTGAGTTTATAAGCACTTTGTTTACGCTGGCCGATTTTAAGGGCGAGTTCTTAGGGTGGAGTTTCTTCGTTTCTTGATTTCTTCTTCTTCTTCTTCTTCCATTTTAACAATGAAAATGGCAGATTACCTATCATCCTTCCCATCTAAAGGAAACACTCATCATTGCTCCCAACAGTCCTTTTCAACCTCAGAAAACTGAGCTTCCAAGATTGATTTTCCTTCCTTCCATAATTTTCCTTCCCCTTTTCCTCCCAACAATTCAAATATCATTCTCTATATTTACCTTTTCCCTTTCTAGTTACTTTCCTATGATGGATTCTTCATCCAACTCTCTCTGTGGCTTTTCAACCCCAGAAAAAATAAGCTTCTAAAATTCATATCAGTTTCCCTTCAACTTCTCCCTTTTCCTTCTCTATTTACTTCCTTCCATATGATGGATCCTTCCTCTACAAACTCTGTCACTGGCTTCTACAATTTCCTAACCCGAGGAATCGATGATCTCGAACGAGTTTTCCTGTCCAACAATTTCATGTCAATTCAATTCCTTCAAAGAAATTTGTCCCTCTTGAGATCATTCCACAATCAGTTGACCCTTTTGGTTCAAAAACTTCACTTGCCAGTTGGAGAAAAATGGCTTGATGAGTACATGGATGAAAGTTCCAGGCTCTGGGAAATTTGTCATGTCCTTAAATCTGGAATTTCAGGCCTGGAAAATTATTACTCTGCAGGATTCAACATAATTTCTTCCCTCGATAGCCATCGACGTTTAAGTCCACAACTTACACGTCAGGTGAATAATTTTTATTGAACTATCTCGCCAGTTTAAATATACATTATTTATTTTTTAGACATGTGCACATTCATATTGAATCACCTCTTCAGTAATAGAGAAGGCACTTTATTTATTTAAAGGTAGTCTTCAACAAAGAAAAACCACTAAAATCATCGTTATTCATAGCTAAAAATTGAAGTTTTTTTAATGGTTGTTGTAACCTTTTTCATTTATTGATCTTCTTGATTGAATTCTTGAAAAAACAGGTTATTCGAGCAATATCAGGACGTCAAAGGGAGGCTGTGGGACTGGAGGAAGAGAACAGATCACTAATGGAGACAAGAATTGAGCCACTTTCATTAAGATTTGAAGAGAAAGTTTCTGTTGAATCAAAACTGCATGGATTCAATGGATTCAGGGGAGTTTTATATGCAATGAAAAATGTGAATTCAATTTTACTGATGATCTTACTCTATGGCCTGGTTTTCTGCTGGCCCGAGTCGAATTTTTCAAGAGGAGGATATGAGGGGTGCTTGTTCTTTGGATCATCCTTTATGATATCAACTGCAAGATTGCAGCAGAGGGTGGCATCTGAGATCAATCAGATGACATTCAGTGGCGGGATTATGCTACACGAGTTTCGACTATCGAAGATTGCCATGGATGAGCTGAGGGGAGAATTGGAGAGGAACTGCTTACAAGGAACTGTAGAGTGGGAATCAGAAGTTGGAATAAGAGAGAGAGTGGAAAATTTGAAGGGTTGTTTTGGAGTTTTGAGAAATGGTACTGAGAATATCATTGGACAACTTGATGACTTTTTTGATGAGATTGTTGAAGGAAGGAAGAAGTTATTGGATTTATGCAGCCATAGGTAGAGAATTTAGAAGCTCAAAAATCAGTAGGGGGAATCCACAGTTGGATGGTTGTAACTTTTCATTTTAGTTTATCTTCCTTTTCCTCCATCTAGTCTATCGCGATTCCCTTATCTTTGGTATGCAGTACTAGATATGACTAGACACTACGATAAAATTTTACTTATTCTTTCTTAATATGTCCAATGCTGTCTGACCATGCAGTATTGAAAATATCATTGGGCAGTGTAATCAATTTTATGATGAAATTGTTGAAGGAAGGAAAAAGCTATTGAAATTTATGCAGCCATAGGTAGAGAATTTAGAAGCTCCATTGAAGAATTTGAAGATAAAAAACAAGGGAAAACAACTAGGAATTTTCATTTTAGTTTATATTTCTTTTCATCATTCTTGTTCATTCTCCACATGTACGGTATGCACTATCGAACAAGATTAGACAGTATAGTGGATATGATTTTAGTAGGGATTCTTAATATTGTCCAAAGTTGTGCAATCCACCAGTTACTAACAATATCATTGGACAACTTGATGATTTTCTTGATGAAAATGTAGGAGGGAGGAAAAACTCCTGCATTTATACAGCCATAGGTAGATAATCTAGAAGCTTAATCCGAGAATGGTAAAAAAAATACAAGGATATACTAGTATTAGACATAAGTGAAATAGTGTCATAGATAAGATTTTAATTTTCGTTACTTTTCCAGATACTTTTTAGTACTGTCTTATCGAAATTATGTTTCTTTTTAGAACACAAATGGGAATTCTTTAAAGGAAAAAGATGTTGGAGAAAGACAAGGTTTTTAGAAATCAAGCATGAGAATCCAATGGACACCAAAAGATAAAAGCAAAGTAGTAAAAAGGAAGCTGACATGACTACAATAAGTGTAATGAGTTAACAAATTTTCAACCAAACACAGTACTATATCCCCATTTTTGTCTCCTACAAAAATAAAGCAATGAAAACAACAATAATGAAGACTTCTTGTTACTCAACTGGGGTCGAATTTGCATATCTTATTCATTTATCTTTTGGTATACTTTTTATATTTGTCTCAAACTTACTACCCCCGGTAGCAACTTAATCCCCGTATCTTTAAAAAAGTGAACACTAGTCCTCGACCTGTCATTAGTTCAAATGTAAATTATATCGTCAGCAGTCTTGCATGTCCAATTTTATGAAACTAAGTTTAAATTCTCAACTTAGTCTAATATCATAAAGTGTGACATATTTCCATAATGGTCTCACAATAATATAGCGAGGTTTTCTTTAAAATCGCACGAAAATCCTTCAATTTTTCGGCAAATTCACATATGGATACGGTGTTTTCTGTAGCACTCGTGCCTTGACTGACGGGTTGTGTCTATTTTTGAAGGCTCGCTTTCAAAAGTGCAATAGAGGTCGCCATCTTAGGCCATTAGCCTTATTGATGGTGACTGTTTTTGTAGACTTTGGTGGCAGTAAAATGAGTGATGATTACAATAGAAGAAGAATGATGAAAGTGAAGATTTGAGGTTTAGATTCCTGGGTTTTGGCTTTAGTGTCAAAAGCATGAGTGTTTTTTGCTTACTTTTAAGCTTTTGTCTGGTTCAATTCACTTTGAAAGAAATTGATTTGATGAACCAAAAACTACTTCATCTTGACAAGTCTCTTTTGCAACCCACCACTCCCAACCCAAAGCCACAAAATATCCCTTTTCAAGATCAAATGGATATAAGGGATTCATCGATACGAATAAAAAATTCAACATCGCGTGATTATTATAAACTGACTGCAATCTTTTAAGAATCTCACATGAGCACCGCCCTCATCCACCACCTACATATCCTTTTTTGAAGTAAATATTACATATTTTGAAAGTATCTTTATGCCACTGTCAAAATAAGTGAATCAAACAACAAGAATATTTATCTTATAGGTAATTTAATTATAAGTAAACTTTTTAAGAATAGTCAAACTTGATCATCTAAACAAATTTTAAGTCCATTTAACCTGATCTAAGGTTTGTTGTCCCTTTGCCAGAAATTCATGGCTGCCTGTCTTAAGGGATTAATTTAATAAATGATTACTGAAAAAGAAAAGTTAAATGCATAAATTAAGTTAGTCAAATGATTGAAAGGTAAGAAAAAACCTATAAATGTTGAAAATTGCTGGTGGTTTTGGCAACATCTTTGCTAGAAACAGACCCAGTCTATGACTGAGTCTACACATAAACTTTATATATCTTAGTAGCATATATAATATTGTTGTATCATGGTTTATAGCTTATATTATTAATAATGAAAAATTAGTTCTACCAGAATTAGAAAATAACAGAATCTAGTAATTATTTCCCCTTATAATCTCATTCACATAATTGAGAATTTAAAATTAAATCCAACAGAAACAAGTCATTAGACTCAGTCCATTGAACTCAAAATCTTAAATTAATCCACTGAGTAAAAAATTAATCTCGTAGCAACATCTACCCTCAAAAAACTTTCAATTCATTCGTGGATCCGAGTAATCGGCACCTCGTTTCTCAATAGTTCAGAAATTTCTTATCAGTGCATAGACAGCTTTAAAACAGATCCACAAGATCTTTCCCAGAGTTAAATATGAACAATATCTAGCAGTGTAAAACGAACTAGGCCAATGCAGAGGTACTCTAATCCTGACTTTGGTAATTATAATCAGAGAACGAGCAAAGTGCACACAGAATGATAGTGTTTCACTTTGGAGTAAATATGAGAGCCATGTCCACTCACTATTGCATTGTTCTAATAGAGAAGAAGAATGCAGGTTTTCCTCACACCTCTCTTGCGCACATAACGACCCTCTAATAAGTCATTTCTAAAGCAAGAATATCAGGGAAACCCCGATACATTCATAAATTCTCAATATACTCCCATAATAAAAGAAATGCCCTCCATTGTCGAGGTCATACACAGTCCAACATATATGTAAATTGATCACAAGCCACAAAAACTGGAGGAACTTGGAAAAACCAAAGCTGTTCGAGCTCAAATGAAAAATATATCGCTGGCAAAGCACGGACTTATGAAATCAATTTTCTACACCAGGTAATAAGGCAATTTAGGTGGCAACTTTCATTAACAGATAGCAGTTTATGAGGCAAATCTTTATGGATTTTACCGAGTTAAATCTTGGACAGTATAGAAGGAACTGAATATACCATAACTTCGTTAATTTTATGGAAGTTAACATTATGTTAACCAAAGCAACAATTGATCACGCTCATTGTGCTGGTTAACATATCACATTAGTGACATCAACATTTCATCTCAAATGGAATATAGAAAGGAATAACATGCAAATATTAAGTAAAGTCAATAGCTTAAAACATAAAATTCCTGGTTGATATATAATCTACTTAGCATATAATAGAAGAAAATCCATCTAGAAACACTAAGCATGTTAGGTTCCCAATACTAGTTAGGACTGGTGAATTTGTCATAAATTGTTTAGCATGAACATGATCAGTTGTCTTAATCCATCCAAATTTTCCTTCCTATTTTCCAAGTCTCAAATGGAAATATACACAAGAACTGAAGGGAAAACTATCAAAAAGTTTTGCAAAAGCATCAAGCAGAAAAGAGATAAAAATATCAGCCAGAGACAGGCAATAACTGAGTGAATAAAGGGGCAAACCTTGATGGCAGAAGAAGACTTTTGTTATCGGCTATACCTACAGAAACTCCAACTTCAACACCATTTTGTAGCATGCCATAAACTTTAGGACTTACCATGACTCCATGTCGTTTCAATTTTTTCGGGGAGACCAGTTTTAGGGTGGACCGTGGAGACGCAGTGTACGGATCACTCATTTATTATTCTGAACTATAAGTATCCGGGGGATTAATTTGAAAAACCAATGGGGATATGCGTCCATAAAAAAAGTGATATCATCATCCTATTTAAAGAAACAATGGCTCCTAACATACTAGATTATAGTATAGATAATCAGGAAAGAAAAAAATGGCTTACACATTATACCAATAGCTCAGAACTACCACCATATTGATACTTCCAGCATATTGTGCAGTGCCAATATTTTGTTTTATTGTGAATAGCTCCATCCTCTACTGCGCCTATATGTATTGCTAAATCATGCCTACCGATATGAAGCTGACGAAATAGGGCACATTGCGGGGCTAAAAGGGAATTTTACATGAAATGAATTTCACCAAATCAAAAGCCTGGAAATATTGTAAGATGAATTCCGTATACAATCCTTTCCATCAAAGGGAGGAACATGTAAACCTTTAGAACCCTCATATCCATATGTTTGTCGAAATCCTCCAATGCTTGCTTTGACAAAAACAATCCAGATTAATGTATGAAATGAAGTTCCAGATACTACCTACTCAAAATCCTTATCTAGTTCTTCCAGAACTTGCTCTAGAAATGTCATCACTTAATCACTACACTCATTACACAAAAGTTCTGATTCACTCCTAAAATTTTCCAAGTAACAGTTACTCAGCAGAAGACAGCCCCACCCCCCACCCCCCACCCCCACACACACACACAAAAAAAAAAAAAAAAATTCAATCCATTCCTTGAATTCCCCCTCTTTCATATCCAACTGGAAATCTCATACAGAACCTCTGTCAGCAACTTGAAGCTTTCTACTCATACAATTTACAGATGTTACAGTGCCTAAACCATGGTTTAACCTCAATTTATAATTTTTTGGATAAATAAAACAATGTATCACATACATCAAACTCATTCAGATGTTTTTGAATTTTTACAGCTCTTCCTTCCCCATTCTTTTCTACTTCCGAACATAATTCAAGCAATTGAAGTATGTTTGAGAAGTGCTTAATAAACTGTTTAAATTTTAAATATATAGAAATGATGGATAAAAGTTGCTTGAGTGTTTATAACCGTTTAGAAACATGAGCCAAACATTGGCTAACTCTCTAAACTTCCAATGTAGATCCAATCAAAATTAGATCCTGTTGTACTAACTACTAAGACATATATAATTATCACACCCTTTAACTCAATTTCGTTTAGCAATTGTCATAAACAAAGTCCATATCATGAGGGGAAAAAGAAGAATCCGAAGGAACTCGTTCAAGTGACACCTATACGTCGAACACAAGCATTGTTGAACTACATCGTCTAAAAGCTTAAGCTCTTAACAATGTGGAATATTTATTTATTCAAATTTTGCGTTCAACATGTACCCTCATGATTAGACAAGATTCATTTTGTTTTTTTATCAAAAGTCCAGTACATAAACAATTTCTATAAATGATTAGTGGCAATAGTTAAAGCTAGTACCTTCCATGGCTCTCCTCATCTGTAAACTTAAACTATTAAAGATAGAAAACATTAATTATATAAATTTAGTCTTCAACAAGAACTTCTAAGCTACAAAAACTAGAAATGTTTTCTAATCAACTAATCTCACTAGCATTTTGTATATTTACATAAAATACGTTTCGATAAAAGAAGAAGAGAAAATAAAATTTTGAAACTGGAAAACAGAGAATCTACTACATTTTTTAAGGGTAGGAATAGAAGCAGCAAAAGCAGCGACAGCAGCGCCTGAAGCAGGTGCAGTGACAGTACCGAAATGGGCTTCGACGATTACGTGAATTAGAGGAAGCCGATGAAGAATTTGGGGCAGCCGATGAAATCTCCATTGCAGTTTTGCTAATCTTGACAGCACTCTGGTTGTCCGAGGTTTTTTGTTGGTAGCGACTTTGCACACAGATTCCCATTGGATAGATTTTAGATGAATAAATATTCGCTTAAATTATACGCAACGCACCCTCCCAAAGGTGGAAGTAAAGCGTGTTAATTTTGAAGGAGTCGAATTAACCGCTTCATGACACGATCTTTATCGGGACATTGTTCTAGTCGAGCAGACAATTGCCTAAAACAGGAATGAAAGTAAAAATCGGAAAAGTATAAAATAAATTTGGAACCATATTTTCATAATAGTTGATTTCAATCTATACGGACCTTCAATGATTTGATTTTGAGCTAAACTAAATTGTTATAAAGGTTCAATATCGAAAGTGAGATTTGAAATCGAATCAAATTGTTTCAAAATTTAAAATATTTAAAAATTAAATAATCTAAAACGTTCATGCTCTACGTGGCCATTCTCTTTTATTTTAGGGATAATTGCTGTAGAAGTTTCAAACATTTCAAAAATATGAATATCACTAACTTTTAGTCGTAGCAGCGCAGGTCCCAAATATTTAAAAATTGTATGACGGATGGACCTTTGGATAATTCTCATCTAGCGACACATTAATTGACTAGGAAAAGAACCCGACTTGATATTGACCAATCAAATGAATGACACCATTGGAGGAGTTCATGGCTTCTCTAGTCATTCAAAGCTAACCAAGCATGACCTATCCTCCATTTGGGCATCCAAATTTTCAACTCAGGCCGGATATGATCAACCTCTTCAAAGGACATCTCCAATTCTATGAAATATCCCTATACTCACATCTCGCAGTTTTTGGAGATTTACAATAATTTATTTATCCGGACGTCTCAGAGGAGGCAATTTATATGATGTTCACTACAACATATTAACTCATCTATGACTTGCAAAGATGGAGGATTGTGATCACTACAATCACTCAACCTTAGGAAGCCCAACTTCCTTGTCGCCCACACTTACGACTAGACTTAGGTTCTGATACCATTTGTAATATTTGAGTCAATTTTTGTTCTTTGGCTTCCATCCAAAAGGCCTCATAAGAGTGATCCTCTCACCTACAAATAAATCATATTTTTGTTTTTAAGACTATATATCTTATATTGTCCTCTTTGAGCCAAGTCCACATGGTATTTTTCTTGATCTTTCACCCAAAATTCTTCATACCATTTGGGAGTGGTCCTTTAACTTATAAATCAATCCTATTTTCCTTTGCCATACAATGTGGGATTGTGGCTACTATAATCACCCAACATTGAGGAAACACTTCCGACTAGGGCAGTTATCACTACAACAAAAATGGTATTTTGCAACATATAAAAGGCAACATTCGGTGATTAAGTGTTGCTAAAGGTGTCTATCGCAATATTTTAGTAAGTGAATATTACAATTGGTTAACATAATTGAGATTTGACAACATTTTTAAAATGAATATTGCTAATGTCGCCTTTTGCAATGTTTATTGAGTTTTGTCAAAAGTTTTATTTATTGCAATGTTTGGTGGGTGTCGCTAAAAAATCATTCTATAGCAATATTTACTGACCGTTGCTAATACTTAGATTATATATCTTCCGTGTATTTTGTGGGTTGTTGAGTTGGAATGTGATTAACTCTTTTAAATGGGCCAAAAAATTGTATACAATCATTTTTCCAACGTTTTATACACGTTGCAAAAGGTTAGCATATTTAACCTTATTAGCAACGTTCACCAAACGTTGCGAAAAGTGTATATTAACAATACTTAACAAATGTTGCAAAAAATTAGTCTACACAATATATTAACAACATTTATTAAACGTTGCGATGAGTTTGCCTTTTCGCAACGTTTAATAAACGTTGCAAAAATATAACCATTTCGCAAAATCACGACAAAAGCCCTAAAACCCAATTACATTCTCTCTCGCTTTCCCTCAAGTTTCCCTAAAACCAATAGGACAAAATCACATTCTCTCTCTCTTTCCCCTCAAATTGCCAACACCGAATTTAGATTTTTCAGTTGCCGATGCTGGTCATCGATCGTCCGTAGGCAGCCACTACTGATTGCCGTCCATCTGTTTGTGTCGGCAACTGCATTTGATTGTCGTCCACGCTGGTCATCGATCGTCACTGAGCTCCACTTGAACTTACCTGTAAGAGCTAGCTCCTTCCTTTTCCCTGAAATGGAGAAATTGTTGTGCAAGTGGCCCGATTTTTATTTTTGATAATGAAAAATAAATGTTCTGAAAATTAAACGAAAATTATTATATAGATTGAAGTTGCGATTCTACATTATGACAATATTAGAACTTGATTTGGGGGTAGGTTATGTAGATTAAAGTTGTGATTCTACATTATGATAATATTATAACTTGATTTGAGTAAGGTCATTTAATTTGAAAAGTCTATGTATTTGTTCTATGCCCCAAAATTCATCAATTATGTTATTTCTTTGGTCCTTTGGGGCTGAATATTTGTTTTGTGCATATTGATTATTCATATTGTTAATTTTCCTTCTTACCATTTATTAATGTCAATTAATGCCTCTAAATGTTACTGGGATAGTGAAGAACTTTATGCATGCATTTGATGCTTATTCTTAACCAAAAGTAACACAGGAATTTGTTATCTTTTTGTGCAAATTTATTAATGTTAAGATTGATGCATATTCTTAAACAAAAGTAACAGAGCAAGAAGTTGAAATACTTAACCTTGTTATCAATTTGCATTTTGCATCGATGACTTTTTGTTAGTTTTTAAGGTGGGAGACGTGATAAAAACAAGCTTTTATTTGATTATTTGGAGTGGAAAAGTTTTAGTGCATTTATTGGGAGGAAAATAAAGTGTGTCCACCATGATGAGAGGAATAGACAATTTTAAAAAAATAATTAAGGCAAGAGGAAACTGAAAATATATAAATAAATAAACTAAGAAAATGTTTAATTTCGTGGGGTGTGGAATAATCAGTCATTTAAGAAATCAATTTTATATATTCATTACACAAAATCTTTCAACGTTTGTATTTGACCTGCCATCTGCATGGAAAGTACATATATTTGGGCATCATCATGGCAAATTTTAATAATCTTAACACCTTAGGCAACTCTTAATTGAGCCAACAATCTTCAATATATATATATGTATATATTTCTAAGTGCACGTTTGATGTGAATTTTCGCATGAGTTAAGTTAATACATGTTGATGGGCTCCTTTTAGCATTTACTTATCTTTTTATCTAATGTATCTTTGTGTTGTTTAGCTTTGAATAGTATCTTTGCATAGAGTGGCTACACTTATCAAGGTTATCATCTAAAATTAAATATTGCATATCTAGATATCAATTGAACAAAATTTAACGTATAATGATCATAAAATTTAACTTGTAGATTTTCAGAACAATATAGAGATGGAGCCCAGAAGTTTGTTGAACGAGCTCGTGAAAGTTTCAATTCAGAAATGATAGTATGCCCTTGTGTTAGGTGTAGGAATCTAATGCATCACCATTATGATATAGTCTATGAATATTTGATTATTAAGGGTATGGAGGTATTTCATGGAGAACAACCAAGTGAAGCCTCGATCTAGAAATACCTGAGTCACATAGGATGTTTAAGGATTTCTATGCACAACATGATGTGGATCCTGAAAACCTCCTGATGGAAGAGCAAAAGAGATTGAAAGTTTAGTTGATGATACTGAAACACCTTCTATTTATAGATATTTTTGGTCTATCTTATCATGCAATTCATCTCTTGCCTCCACCAGACAGCCTCCATAATGGATGGATATGTGGAAGGGAGTGGATAAATTGATTAATCATTGCATGAGAATTTAATGAATGGATATGTGGAAGGAAAGTTTCATCATGTCAATTGTCAAATACAATTTATTGAACTTCATTATAGATACATAAACCACAGATGATCAATTATGTATTTTTGAAGCATAAATACTTTTGATTTGCATGCTAATTATACCCTTATTTTTTTTGTGATATGGAGGGAGTTAGATTATTTTTAGGATAGCTTGTTGGTCACAAAAGCAAACTCAGATATGGATCCAATATTTTGTAATATTTTGTTGGTCAATTGTGATTGCTATATAACTTTTTGAGTAGGGTAATGATGTTAGCATTATTTAATAATGTAACTTTTTGAGTAGGCTAATGATGTTAGCATATTGTAATGAATCATATTCACCATTTTTGTTTATTATAACTATGTAAAATCTGATTACATATGATTAATTTTCAAGCATTTTGTTTTGTAATTGTTATTAGGTTTGTTAGAAATCAAATAAATTAATTATGCAAAATTTTTAAAAAAAACCTACAGCAACCGTCAAAAAGCGTTGCGAAAAAGGTTCTTTGGCAACATTTAGAAAGCGTTGCTAAAAAGGTTCTTTGGCAACGTTTAGAAAATGTTGCTAAAAGTTCGGCAATGTTTAAAACGTTGGCGAATCTTTCTACTCTACGACAACATCTCGATTTGCAACATACATCCAAACGTTGCAAAATGTCTTCGGCAACATTTTTTGACGGTTGCAAAAGGCTTTTTTTGTTGTAGTGTATGGCATCTACAGGCAGTAAAGTGGATCATTAAGAGTCACCAACTTCATTCGAAATGTCTAAAAATGTGCCTTAGACATTCCCAGGATGGAGAAAATTGGGCATGGTCCTAAGAGAGGATTGTATTACACGGATGATTTCTGTCATGAGATAGCTAATAATGTGCATTGCACTAGCAATGTCAAGGAGAGACATATTCAGATGTTGCATCTGTTGTCGAAGTTACAACTAACCCAATCGAAAAAATACAGAAAATAAAATGAATAAGAAAAAATAAATGCAGTAGATGAAGCGAGGTATGCCAAAGCAAATCCCCTTAAGATAGATTTCGCCCTCCAATAAAGTGCAAACGAGATTATGGACGTCTGTCTCCCAAGATACAACGCTCATTTCAAAACCGATACTGCACAATACCAACCTTGTTGGTCGAACCAAATAATGATCATACTCGAACGGAATAAC
>CAIGRP010089944.1:0-27755 GCA_903798385.1 Fraxinus cuspidata
TGTGACCATTAATTATATAATTGTGAATTTATTATATTTAAATAATTAACTAAATACCTGAGTTTTGCATTTTTTATACTTAATACCTGATTTTTGCAATTGTGAAACTTAATGCCTGATTTGTGAACTCTTCCCTAAAAATAAAAGCTCCAGTAGGCCCAGTTATTTAGGGCTGGATTTGGCCTTGAGAATATGGATAGGGCGGTGGTGGTGCGAGTTTGGAGGTGGTTGTTGCTATAGGAGTTGGGTGTTGATGGAAGTGGTGGGTCATGGGTGAATTTGGTTGGAGAAGATGTAGTGTTCTAAAAAGTTTGTTAAGGCGGCGCCTAGACTCGAAACTCGAGCAAAATGCCTTGCTTTGCGTCGGCGCTTTTGTTTTGTTTTATTTTTATTTTTTTAATTTTTAAATGGTTAAATTTTTTTTCCTTCCTTTCTTTCTTCTTCCGTAGGCACGCCTTATTATTTTTTTTTCTTTATTTTTTTAAGTCTTTTATTTGACTTTAATTTCAAGTTTTTAAAAATGAAAATGACGTTATTCGATTACAAGTTAAAATAAGATTAAACTACAGTGCTATCTACACATGTAATTACAATCTTGAGATAGATTATTTTGTTGAAAATTTCGAAAGCATGTATGAAATTTTTTTAAATATATTAAGTAAGATTTGTCGAGTTGAAAATTGAAACTGTGAAAAAACAGTCTAGTTTTTGCATTTCGAAAATTTAAAAATTGTATAATTGACTAATTATAGAAATTATTAAGTAAATATAATATTTTATAATTTTAGATATTTGATATGTATAATTTTAATTATTAAATAATTTTTAAAATGGTTAAAAAAATAAAATAATATTAAAAAATAAGGAAACGTTTTTTTACGCCTAGGTGATGATTAGGCTCGCTTAACCTCATAAAACTTAAAATTTTGCTTCCATATCTAGTTACGCTTTACACTTTTTAGAACACCGAGAATATGAAATGTTTAATTTTTCTAATTTTTTTTTTTAAATGTGCAAATATGTATTTGATGGTTTTTAGTGAAATTTATTTGTACTTTTTGAAAAGTTATGGGATCCCATTTGTAATTTTTTTTTTATTTTTTTGTTATTTTCACAACTTTCTTTTATTTTTGTTTTTTTGAAAAGAAGTGTAAATCCGTCATTTAATGGTTAAATGTATGGATTAACTAGTCTTGCTACATAACTGAAAGGTTGATGATGAATTACGCTAAAAGAAAATTGAGGGTAGAATTTTTACATTTCACAAGTTTGTGAACGAAAAGTGCAAATTTCCCTTATGTAATTCATAGTTCTACATTTTCAAAACATGAATTCCCTAAGCAATTTAAGATGCTTGATAGTTTGATTTCTACATCAATTAGAAATGTCTTCCTCTTGATGGGTCACATAATCGTTAGTCTAGGAACTCTCACGACATCTCTCACTCCACTTGAGAATCAAAAGAGGCTTCGCTCAGTTATCTTGCTAACTACTTACACAATTGAATGCACTCGATTAACGTTAAATTGTGGGTGGAAATCTTACGATCGACTTGAACGGACGGAGAGACGTGGTGGGGACCATTCCCTCAACATTTGTAATTTTTTTCTAGAAATTTTTTAATACGTATATATTTAACCTCTCCAATAATTTCTACCCCTACACATAATTCTGACTCTCCACTAAACTCAAGGGTTTCAAGGGCTTGATACAAGGGGTTAGTTTCAAGTTGGCAATCACCTTAAAGCCACCACCAAAATCTTCGTCCGACTAAAAATCTTTATTATTGTAATATTGTTTTGAAAAATTATTGACAAACAATATTTCTTAGTATTTAAATTTATTAAAAATTTATTTTTTTATGTTGGTAATTTCTTTAGTATAATTATCAACGAAAAATCCATCAGAAAAAAATATCCCGAAAATTTTAATTAATTTTCCTATATATTTTTCTTTATACCAGCGGATTAGTAATTGGGTATTCTGAAGGTACTTTAGTCTCGAGTTACAAAAAATAATCTTTTGCTAATCTAATAATAATATGTGATTATTAGAGATGGAATGTGTCCATATGCAACCCTAATTTAGTCGAATTTACAACAAGCTAGTAAAAAGCTTAGGCACAATCGTAATTTTATGAAGATTATTAATAGATGTAAAAATTATATAGTTATACAAGTTATCAATAAAGAAGTCTTTCGCTTTAAACTTTGCTAGCAAATATATATATATATATTTTGAAATTACGTTTCGAAAATTATATGTTATTTCAGTATAGAGATGTTTCTATTTACATCAAAATTGGGAATAATAACATATTCTGATACTGAGCAGACACAATATATTGTTTGTTTTGATTCTTGATTACCTAATATAAAATGGATTTTGTTACACGTACATCAAAATTGACATAATAGATTATATAATATTAAGTGTCACTCTATCATTTGCTAGTTTAAAACACAATTAGCTTTTTCATCAAATCTTTTCCTTCCATATCATATTATATAATTCATTTTGTACAAGTAGCAAAATCTAAATTGACCCACTTCGATGATCAATAAAACTGAAAAATGTTGAATAGGATTATATATTAATATTAAATTTTTAGGATGTCGTCAAAATAAAAGGGTAAATTTTTATTTGGAAAATAGATAAAAGTCATTACAAATATTATAAACGAGTTTTATGATGGGATGGAGCCTGGAGGTAGATATTAGGTTGTAGACTGTTTGTGATCAAGAAATTGTTGTAAGATAATCCTTAACATTTTCTCCGATGGAGTACATCCTCGAAACCTTTTGAGGCATGACGAGTTAAGGTATTTGAAGGCTCCACGGTTTAAGATGTGCAATAGTTTGATCTACTACATCGGTTTGAAATATGTTCCTCTCGATGCTTCACAAGCGCGAGTCTAGGACATCTCTCACTTTAGATTCGAAAAGGCTTCACATTCTCCGGCTAACCGCGTACACAAAATGTTGAATGTACTCGTATGAATGTTAAAACGTGGGTGGAAACCTTACGGTTGAAGGGTGTTTAAGGGATTGATAAAAGTCAATACCAAAATCACATCATTTGCTCCATTTTCCAACTCCTTAGGAAACCTAACTTGAAAAAAACACAGATTGGGGTTTCATAATAAGGGATTTAAGGCTGTCTCAAGTCAAAATCTGTACTTCAGAACTTTGAAAGATGATGGTCTTCACCCCACCACTTCCTTTTGAGTCAATAAGCATTATTTTCTTGGACACAAAGCGTTGGTTCTTTTACATTTCATTTGCTGGAGGCCAAGTAGCTTATAACTAAGGTTATATATTTCAATTGTCATTGAACTATCCCAAATGTCATTAAAATTTGGAAGTTACAATTGAACTTTTCTAGAAGTTTTTCAGCTGCCATTCTTTAAAAAATTTCGAATTGTCAATGAACTTGTAGAAATGTTATCTCATCTATCATCATGTCAATTCTATTTTAAAAGTTTACGAACTTAATGACATAATATACAGAATGACGGATGAGATAACGTTTTCATAAGTCAATTAAATTTTAAATGGGGATAACATTTCGATAATTTTCAATGATAACTTAAAAAAGCATTATAATTCAAGAGCAATTAGAAAACATTTGTGAAAGTTGAATATAGCTATGGCAAAAAGATGAAATGTGGGAAGAATCATCAGAGCCAATTAAATGTTTGGACCCATGATGAAATATTTACCCCCTACCCCACCCCACCTCTTCAGCTTTCTGCAAAGACAGAAATGCAGCTTTGCATTTCACCTACTTGTTGCTTTTCTTATTGGGTCAGTTTTCAGCCTTTCCTTTTTCTGGTGGTGCCATGTCTCTGTTGTTTTACTTTCTGTCAATGTCCCTTCAAAACCCTTTATCGAATTCACTATTAAATAATCAATATTCATGGATTAAAATCATTTCTATATGTTGAACAAATAGAAATCTTAATGAGACTAGTGAAAAATAAACAAAAATATTGACTCTTATTTTATCTACCTTTACCTTTACCTAAACATGCTATGAAATCGTCCGAAGACAGTTCAAAATGCAGAATTTGTAAACGTTAACAAGACTACATAAAAAATTTATTACGAAAAAGATTCGATAACAGGGCAAAATCCAGAGTCTGACTTCAAATGATAAAAGTGGGAGCATAGCATACATGACGAATTCTAAAACAAAGATACTTAGCATGGTACATGTAAAACAAGAAGAAATTTGCCTCTTTATTAATAACTGACGGCTGTGAATAGCTCAGCCACGAATAGCTCAGCCAAGTGTAAAATAAATGGCGTTTGAGCTTCCAACCCTCTCAATATCCTTGATGGGTTCGTCCCACACAACACCAGCTATCCAATTGCATAAAGCATTTCGGAAATGAAAGTAATTAAGTAAGTAATGCGTAGAGCATGTACCTGCTGCACCCATAAGCAAGAACCGCAGAGAATTTTCAGTTTTAATGTCTCTGTGTCACTCAAGAAAGCCTCAAGGCTCCATCTTCATCCATAGTCCATACAAAATCAGGCTTATCAGCTCTTGGTCCTGCGACTGTCCTGTATAAGTACAGTTTCTCAACAGGACAGGTTTTGGGCCTTGAATCAGGGGGTCCTCTCTCGTCTATAACTTCAACATTGAGATTGGGCATCTTCTGACCGAGCAGCTTACATGCTCCATAACTTACAGAGCAAGATGACATCCAAAGGGATCGCATTGTCTCCAGCTTGGCAGCATTGGCCAAGAGAGCCTTGTCCCCAAATGGACAGTCCCTGATCTCCAGTTTTCGGAGGCTTTCACACCCAGACAAGACGTAATGGAGGCCCAAGTCGCTATCCCCAGCGAAAGCTATAGAAAGCATCTCTAGTTTCTTAGCATGGGTCCCAATGTATTCAAAAACTCGATCAGTGAGGAGACCAGAAAGGGAAAGGCGCCGCAGTTCTTTACAGTGCTCTACAATGGCTCCAAAACCAGTATCAAGGGGTTCAAGGGTAAGGTAATCAGGTGCTTGAGGCTCGATAATACATAGACGGAAGCGGATAAGGTTAGGGCGATTCCTTGCAATAGCAACCAATGCAGCATTTGACATCTGACGGCAGAAGTATAGCACAGACTGGAGCTTGGGGCACCCCGCAGAAACTGTTACAAGCCCCTGTTCAGTCAAAGATACATTTGGTTCTGCACTGTAAGGGTCCGAAGGAAACACCCTAAGTTCCTGCAGATCTTTGCAATAAGATGAAAGGGCCTTAAGACCAGCATCCTCTATGTAATCCAGCACCTGATTAAACATGTCTCAATAAGGTCAAGGACATAATGCAACACAATATTCGCATTATAGACAACAAATAAGCAGCACTAACAATAAAAAAAATACTTGGAAATATATTTATCCAACACTATACAGCACGAGTGAACTATATATCAAAATTCAGAAACTTGTGCATTCCATTCTAACTTAACAAGTACTTAAATGTAAGGTTTAATTTTTCCTTAAACAGCATGATGAAACCTTACTCTCAGCCACTGAAGAAATTATCAACGAAATGACAGAATATAAGATCACATACCCATAGACACTTTAGATTGGGACACTGGCTAATGAGTTCAACAAGATCAGGACTTTGAACAGTAGCATAGCTCAAGTTCAGTGAAGTTATTCTAGAGCACACACAATACATTGCTGGAAGGTAAGCTGGAACTACATCCCAGAACCCAGACAAGGTTTTGAGATGCTTGCAGCCTGAAAAAGCTTCCACCAAGTTTGAGAAGATATCAGTTCGAATTTCAGTCGAATAGGCACCTGTACCAAACTCAACCAATTGGGGGGCACGACGAAGTAGGTTTGCGAGCTTCTCAACAGGAACCCCACGATTCAACCGAAGAGTTTTCAGGTTAGGACACCTTGAAACAAGACGCTCCAGAGCTGAAAAGCTCACCTCAGAGCCCAAACAAGACATGTTAAGTGACACCAGTGATGTGAAGTTGTCTGGGAAATGGCTAAGCCAATGCCCACTTAAGTCCTCCACGTCACTCTCCCTCAAGTCTAGTTCTCTAAGATTCCTGCATAGCAAAATCACAGAAACAATCAAAATAATGAAATATCCAAAATATACTGAAACTTGTTCCAATGTAATACTCAACTAGAGCCAATATCCTTCAGGAAAGGGAAAAGTGAAAATTAACGCTCAGAATGCTGTAATTTTGTCATAATTAGTAATTACCGAAGCAGAAGTTCTCGCAGAATTCTTTGACGAGGTAACATTCTAATTAGGTTAGTTAATTATTCATGGGAATTAATTAGTTCACTTGAGTATTCCAATCCCAGTACAGGAATACAAAGAAGGTTCAAATATTCTATTTCTACCCAGTAATGGTAAATCAGAGACAAATAAACTCTACCATAAAAGAATCCTCAGCGACTAATAAAAACCAAAGAGAATACAAAGGGGGGACTGTATCTTCAACATATAAACAATTTTAACATTTGAATTGCAATTCTTGCAAGATTCATTGGGAAAAAAAAGTTTCATTTATTTAATACTCAACACTTTCGAAGGAGTCAAGAATTATGAGTAGACTCCCGGTAGATGGAAGAACTGAACTTTTCTTGTACATTGCCCTGATTAAAAGAAATAAAGTCACCAAATTTTGTTTATGACATTATGTTCCGCTCAAAGGAGAAAAATCACGTAAATAAAACAATGAAGAAAAAATAGTGCATCCAAAACATTTGAAAGAAGAAATACAAAGATTCAAACTTTCCCTTTTGCTGTTGCGTTGTCCATTCCTGATCTGCCATGTCTGATAAATCAAAGATTTAACAAGTTGTCTCCCACTAAAAATGCCAGTATTCAGCAGGAATCCTAAAATTTTCAAACTTTATACCTTGACCTTTAAATCAACTGAAAGTTCCAAACTCACTTTTCCATCTACAGTTCAACCGAAAAGAAAAATGCGCACGTTCTTTAACACTCGCATGGAATCTACTCCAAAATACAGATTCAAAGACAGATGATTTAGAATTTCTACCTGCAATTGGCTGCAATGGAGGAAAGTCCATCAGTAGTGAACCCCTCGCACGATGAGAGCATCAAAACCTTAAAATTCTTGAACGACTTGGAGATCAGCTCCAAGCTCTCATCCGTAACCACCATGCGCTTGAGCTTGATTTCTTCGAGCCACGGGTAAGACCTAGCCATAGCTGAGATCCATGGGTAAACATAGGCACCCCACCTCTCTGGCACCAAGTTGAAGTCCGCGAAATGCGGCTTCCCCTTGATCTTTACCGCCCTCACCTCCGGGAACCGGCGGATCACGATCTGTGGACTCACCGCATAACAGTTCCCGATAAAAACTCGCCTCCGACACCATCTTTCAATCTCGTACCACGATTTGCACACCAATGAAACCGCGTTCCGGTCCTTGTCGGAGCTCAAGAACGCAAACACATACTCCAGCACCTCTTCCGGGAACGAGTAAGCCATTGAGATTTCTTCAAGGATTGGAGGTCAAAAACGTAACTTTACTTCAGATCTGATAATTTCTAGAGAGAGAAAAAAGAAGCGAAGAGAAAATCGGGCAAGTGCGTGTATAGAAGATAAGGTATTTTCGAGTTTATATCATGAGTAATGTTACCGACGGTGAGGTTGGGTTTTAACCACGGTTCGAATCGACGTTTAACATGAGGACACGTGTTGTACTAATGAAATATAGTCCTCAGATTTAAAGAGCGTGGAAAAATTGGGTTTAGTTGTACGGGGCGACCCACCGTAGGGATGAAACTAGGGGTATTTTGGTAATTTGTTAGTAAGGAATCTTATGATTCTAAATGCATGAGTGGATCTGGTGGATGGGACTGTGAGGGCTACGGCCGCCA
The DNA here is from genome assembly GCA_903798385.1 of Fraxinus cuspidata. Lineage (NCBI taxonomy): Eukaryota > Viridiplantae > Streptophyta > Magnoliopsida > Lamiales > Oleaceae > Fraxinus > Fraxinus cuspidata. Next base: position 7,886 of record CAIGRP010089944.1, read on the forward strand.
AATGGTCTATTTTTTGTTATGATTGGTTAAAATTAAGACATTATTTGAAACTAATTTTTTAAAATATTAAAATCATATTTTTAATATTTTTTTATAAAAATTGATAAAATATATAATTAAAAATTTTTGAATCCTATGAAAATATATTGTTAAAATTCATTTTTGATTTTGACTTAAATTCCTACCAAACAAGGACTTTTTTTTGTCAAATTAATTTTCAATCATCATCATTTTAATAAAATAATTTTATATTTTAATTAAAAAATAAACAAAAAAATACTTTATAATCACACATTTCATCCATCGTAAAAAAATGGAGCTTAAACAAAAGGTAAATTGATAGTTATCCATCATTGTCACGATCAAACAACCTGAGAAATCAAATTCAAGCTTGAATTGACCTCAAATAAGATAGTTTAGACATAATTCCAAGTGAGAATAATGTTGAGTCGATTTGAATAATTTTATATAACAAGTTTTTATTAACCTTTGTAGAAATTTTAAGACTCGATATGGTCCGTTTCAGGTGTTAAGGTCGCGAAATCTACTAGTTTTTTTTTATCCTTTTTATTTTTTAAAATTTTTTTGAATTAATTTGTAGGCTGTCATTCAAACTCAATAGTTTCATTGTTTCCTACTCTTTTGAAAATAAAAAAAAAATTGAAAACCTTTGTTGGATTGGCTTGAGTAGGAGTGGTTGCAAAGGGATGGGTGGTCCCCCCCTTCCTCAATCCTACTGGAGATTTTTCGAGAGGCGGGATTGAATTAAAATGTCTGCATTTTCGGCTCCTATCAAGTAGGCTAGTAGTTGTCTAGGATACAGGTGAAATTTTTTGTCCCTATTGAGTAGGCTGCAGACGGACTCCACTCGACAACTGGCTCAAGTTGTTAAACAAAGTCTGATAATTTACATGATAGATGGAACGATAATAACAAATATAATGTGATTTCACAAATTTGACTATAGATAAATAGAGGCATTGTGCTATTTGTTCTAGTGTATTTTGAACTTAAAAAATGTCACTTATTTAAAAATTTATTTATAAGTATATAAATAAGTTTTAAATAAATATTTATCAATGGTCGAAATTTGATATAAGTTATGTTTCAAATTATTAGCCAAACACGGCACAGAGGAGGTCTAAGAATTTTGCCGCGTGGAACAGACGGTGAAGACCGAAAAGAATTATTGGGGTGTAATAAGTGATGAATAATGACACCCACTTGATGACCCCATATAATTGACATGTATCATATCCCCAATTTAATTCCAACACTCAATTTGCCCAATACACCAGTAACGATTTAATTGGACCCCACCCCATCTAGCTCACAATTAATTAGGGGCAACCAATAATTTGGAGAAATATAAGACTACAAGACCACAACGGGTCTATCCTCAACGCTCATTTGAATTATGTTACAAATCTTTCATCCCAAATTTCATTGCCGCAACCATCTAGGCACTACCAAAGTCTCGTGCTTACGAGAATGATTCACGCAGTATACGTTTGTGTATACTAATACTTAATTTGTCTACTATGTCATTTGTTATTGAAATCGTATATTCATTTAATGACATAATTGGTATGCTGAATTGAACGACTAATGTTAACAATGAAATGAGAATACACACACAATCAATTCTAAGAACTCATGCAAAAAAGTGGGTAGCTTAAGTGGAAGAATTTTAACTAGTTCGAGAAATATTAAGAAATATGAGTGGTAGATTTAATTCAACTCAAAACAATTTAAACATTCAAAATTCCCAATAACACTATCATTACATTTAGGGTCCGTTTAATTGCAAAAGATGAATTTGGGTGGAAAGAAACTGAATTTCAGGGAATTGAATTAATTGCCTAGAATTGTTTTCCTCGAAATTGTCATTTAATTGTGTTTGATTGGTATAATTTTTCACGTGAAAGAAATTTTGGATCTTTTGGTGTTCATTTGACTTTATTTTACATGAAAATTGTTCATTAAAGGGATATAATTTGTTTCCATTGCAAAAAAAAAAAAAAGTTGTCTAGAAAAGTTTTTCCCACCAAATCCATGGGAAAAGCTTTTCCTCAAAAATCAAGAAAATATGGAAAACCAATTTCATAGAAAATTTAGTCAATCAAACATGCAAAAATGTGGAAATGTATTTCATGAAAAATAAGAACATATCAAACAGAGTCTTACAACAATGCAAGATCACGTGATTTGTCAAGAGTATGGAGAAATATAGATTTTATGTCGATGACAAACGTCTACGAAAAAGAAATATCGATTGAAGAAATAAATGTCTTTAATTCGCTACCTCAACTTTTTGGCATTTCCTTGACCCAAATTAGTTGTACATCGCAAAGGGTTAAAGAGGTGAGGTGTCCCCACGTTTTGTATCATAAGATTGTACGCGCATTGCCGAAAGTGCCCTTACTCAGGGATGGACCATAAATTTTGTTGTTGGAGTAAATAAGGGGCACTATTGTCAGTCCGTGAAAGGGACAGGGTATCATGGGTTGGCAATGTCGCAGTATTAGAGCCCATAGACCTGTCTTTTTTATGTCCAAAGTTGATATTCCTAAGTTGAAGTTTTAACGGTACAGATTTTAACGTCATTAAAACAAAAAAATTTCCTCCACAACATTTTTTTTTTGTTCTTTGTTTTTTTTTTTTTTGATTTCAACTTCTTATAAGTAATATGTGACTAACGACATTAAAATTATACGACAAAATTCTTTCAATGATTAACAATTCTTTAGAGTTCAAGAATTTAGCTCCTGCTTGATATGGATTCTTAGAGATTAAAATTATATCACAAAACTCTTCCAACGATCAACAATTCTTTAGAGTTCAAGAATTTTGCAACTTTTTGATAGAGATTATTTGAAATTTAGGGGATATTCTCTTCATATTTCAATTTTGAATTTTGAGTTTTGAATTTATTTTGAATTTTGTGTTTTGAGTGTCCATTTTGAGATTGATGAAAACGTGATATTTTTATCATTTTGAAAAATTGTTTATTTTTTGCCATTTCCCTTGTTTCCCTCTATTCTCTTCTTCATTGTCTGATTTTTTTGCCATTTCCCTTGCAGACTTAATCACTCGAGTCATAAAGGCTACAAAGAAAAGTTTCACAATAAAATAACACCACATATTCATTTTTTTCTTTGTTTTTTTTTTTTTTATGATTTCAACTTCTTATAAGTAATATGTGACTAACGACATTAAAATTATACGACAAAATTCTTTCAATGATTAACAATTCTTTAGAGTTCAAGAGTTTTGCTCCTGCTTGATATGGATTCTTAGAGATTAAAATTATATGACAAAACTCTTCCAACGATCAACAATTCTTTAGAGTTCAAGAATTTTGCAACTTTTTGATAGAGATTATTTGAAATTTAGGGGATGTTCTCTTCATATTTCAATTTTGAATTTTGAATTTATTTTGAATTTTGTGTTTTGAGTGTCCATTTTGAAATTGATGAAAACGTGATCTTTTTATCATTTTGAAAAATTGTTTTCAAAAATAAAAAAAATATAAAATGAAGTGTTGGTTTGATTTTAACTAAAAACAGCCAAAACAATTTTTTTGGCTTTTTCCGTTTTCTTTGTAAATTTTAAACTCATTTCTGAGAATAGGTAAGTAAAAATATTTTCTGTGTTTTCGAAAATTGAAAATGACCTAAATATAGTAAAGNTTTGAAAAATTGTTTTCAAAAATAAGAAAAATGAAGTTTTGGCTTGATTTTAACTGAAAACAGTCAAAACGACTATTTTTTGCGTTTTTCGTTTTCTTTGTAAATTTTAAACTTGTTTTTTGAAATATGTTTATGAAAGATACGTAAGTAAACGCGTTTTCAGTGTTTTCGAAAAGTGAAAATTGAAAATGGTTTGAAAACAACAAAGAGAACAAACCCCTTTTTTTTTTGCTCAAACTCAGTTTCTATCGCACATTTTTTCGGTAAAATAATTTTATACATAAACTCTTACTTTTCTATTTTTAATCCCAATTTTTTCAAAAAATTATACTAAACATGCTCTTAACGACGGACAAGCCAATTAATAACCCAATAGTAGGCAACATATGGTAAAAAGTACGTTTCCTCCCTCTTTGACACAGCCATTTGAAAATCATAAGTTGGTTAGTCACATTAATGTATTAACGTCTTTGAAATGTGGATAAAAGTTGTGAATTTAATCAAATATATAGTTAAAGGGTAGTTAGCACATAATGTTCTTACATTTCTTCATTATTGTAAAAAACATTCACACATTTTATTTTTTTTTGACATTTTCACATTTAATTGCGCAAACCATTATTTATATCAATTTTCATTCAATTCCTCAAACAAATGTGTGAAATGATGAATATACTATCCTATTTAAATTAAAAAAAATTAACATAGACTCCTGACGTATACGAAGGAGTGCAGTTCGTTCATTTTAACAATGTATTTGGACTCGTTTGTATTTTTAATTTTTTTTACTAATTTCTAATAAGAGGGTATACTCGTTTATAATTAGTTCTTTAATTTTTATTTTATTTTTAAATAGGAGAGTATGTTCATCATTTCATAATTTTTTATTGAGAAATTGGATAAAAATTGATAGAAATAATAGTTTGCGCAATCAAAGATGCAATTAAAGAAGAAAATGCAAAAAAAAAAAAAAGAAGAAGAAGAAAAAATGTGTGGGTATTTTTCACAATAATAGTAAAAGGTATTGTCAATATGTGTTAATTACCCAAAGTTAAAAGTAAAGTTTGACCAGCTCGAAATCTTTAAAAAAAAAAAAAATTTTTTTTACCAAACAAGAGTTAATTATGAAATATTGTGTGAATAATGTCCATATTATGCAACCTATCATGGTTCGTACACTTGCAGAATTGTGATTTTTAATAGTAATGTATGTAAATTTATTAAATTTTGAGATTTTGATTATACTAATCTGCAAATCAAGGTCATTTTCATTTAAAAAAAAAATAACAAGTTTTTTACTATAGAGAAGTTTATCCTATTTTTATCCAAACACATTCTAAGCTACAAGTCAGCATTTAAATTCTATAATTACTAATACGTGTGATTAGTATGCTGAGTTGTAATGCACGTAAAGGTGATTGTTTAATGGTAAGTTAATGGGATTAAGAATTAAATATTTATTAATTAAACTAAACAAATAGGATTAAATAATTATGCCCACGCATGGCTCTCCGGGAATCTCTCCTCTCCTCTCCTCGAGTGGGATGGCATGGATTTCGCTGTATATTTATTGCAAAATTTTTATATTTTTTAGGAAAATGAATTCTTGGGAATATAAGATAAAAAATATTTAATTTTTCATGTCCATCTTGGATACCATGTTTGTACTGTCAAATAATTTTATTCGTTAATAATTTTTGCTCCCATTCTTAGTGGTTCTTCGTCATTTCAAGCACATTGATTACATGTTACGATAACTTGTACTTATTTGCTATATTACAATAATGAGGATGCATGTCAAACTAGAACATGTGCCCTTTATCGTAGATCAATGGCAGTTTAATTGATGGGTTTTGATAATTTGGACCATTTAGATGTTTCGAGAAATGAGATTTTTCTATAATTGTAAATTATCGTTAAGAGATTTGTAGCCATTATTAGAATTATGTCATCATTCCACCCGACTATGTTATTTCTTCTCTATACGTTATTTCTTTCATCGTGTCATTACTCCGCCCTTCTATTATTGCCACCCTCTCTCTCTTTCGCGACCTCTCCTTTTACCTATTTGTCCCAAAATTTTCAAATAGTGGTGGGAGAAAATGACAAGCGAGGATAGTTACCGTGAATGTTTGAGTGTAAAAGTAATGGTCATGCTGCGAAGTATTGCTCGATAAAATAAGATTATCACATTAAAAAGAGAATTGTTCTCTTAAGTTTCATTTTCTCTCTTCAACTTTGTCATTTCGAGACAAAAATCTCGTATATATTATCATTAATATGCGCTAAAAACAAATCGAGAAGTCACTTTGAAATAAAGCAAAGTGGCATCACTTGATTAGCACTATAAAACCAGTTATGTACTATTAACTCATATTGTTTTGCCACTGACTCATTTGTACTTGAAATTAGTATAAGAATAGCAGCGCGTGATTAGAAAGCCAAGTTTGATTATATGATCGTTTTGTATCAAATTTAAATTATTTTTTAATTATCTCTCTTTCTCCCAAGTCTAGAAGCAAAGGTAACAGGAAAATAAAGTCTTGATTTTCCAATTGTTTTAGGTTTTTCTACATAATTATTCGCGGGGGGGAGGGGGGAAGCAAGCCATGTTTGGCCTTAAATTTTTAAAACTCAACTTCAACTTCACGTTTTATTGGATTTACAAGTTTTACTAATTTGTCAATCACGCACTTCATCATCTTTTATCAAAGTTTAATAAAAATCTATTTTTTAGTCATATCAAACAAGGGCTAAAATAATTATACATATCTAGATTACCTATTATTTTTGCACAGCAATAATTCGTATAGTAGTATGTAGATCTTATAGTGATGAAGATTATGCATGTGTTCGGCTTACGTTATTAGTAATATAAAAGTTAATTTGACTACTTAATCAGAATCAAGCTTTAATTTCAACCACAAATTCAAACTACCCCTCGTTATTATCTATACATATTGTGATCATCACCACTATTTCTCCTAAAAAATCACCGATAATCAATCTCGAACACAGGCTATATATATGTCCTAGGCTTTTGCTTATTTAACCATGTTCCATGAGCATGATTTTGATTGGTTGGGTAGGCTGATTGGCAATCAAAAGTGCAACCATAGTAGATTAGATTTGCAACAAAAAGTCTACTTCCAAAAGCAAATGCCAGTGCATGCCTAGTAAAACTTTGTATCCCTTTCTAGTCTTCTTCTACAGTTTTTTTGCAATCTTTTCATACAGTTGGTCAACAATTTTTGGTACAAATTGACCTGTGCCATCCAATTACTTATCACCAATCTTTTTCCCCCTTCCAAATTGGCTTTTCCTTTGAAAATTTTTGGTACTCTTTTGGACCAACCTTAAAAAATATTAATACATACAAATAAATTTTTAAACTTGTGACTCATGAATCACAATCAACCATTGATTCCTTTCCAACTGGATTCATATCTCGAGATTTAGTCACTAGGACTTCGTTGGAAGAATCTACTACAATCAATTTCTACCCATCTTTATAAAATCTAACCCAACAAACTCTTCCTCGATTATCTCTTTTTATTTTTTTGATAGGAAAAATTGGAGGAAGACAATTATTATCAACGTAAGAATAAATGAATGAACGTAATACAAACATTCCTAATATTTTCAATCTACTAATCATTCGAAAATTGAATTAAAAATTTATTTTACCTTTTTCAGTCGTGCAAATTATTCAAAAGATGCAAGAAATAAAACGGGATAATTTAATTTAATTCAAATGCATGATTTATTTGAAATTTAATGGTAGCTTATACAAATAAAAAGTTTTAAAAAGTGACAATGCATCGAAAGTTTAAAAGCTTTGTAGGAGTCTAAGGGAGAGAATCCGAAGCCTAAAAAGGTTTCATAAGAGTGGGAATGGATGAAGAGAAAAATGTGCAACTTTTCAAAAAGATTTAACGGCATGTTTGGCTAAGTTCCAAAAGTAAATAAGTTTTTAAAATAAACAACTTTTTCATTTTATTGGTTAAAGTTAAAAAGGTATGTGACTTAATAAGTAAACTGAAATTTATTTAATTTTTTTTTACTTAAAAATAAGAAAAAAAGTAATCTACGTGTAATTCCAAACTTAATTTTTTTATTTTAAAAGTAATTTCATTTATATATTATATTATTTAAAAATTCAATGAAAAGAGTAGTTCAACATATATTTTAAACAAAACAATAAAAAAAATTTAAAAATGGGAAAATTTTAAAGAAATAAGAAGGGAGAAACTCTTGGATTCCGTTTAAATAAACAAACAATTCATAAAGAAAAGGATTTTAAAAATAAAAAATATATATTTTTTCTACAATTAAAAATTCCCTCATATTAAAATCAGCTGAGAGCCATGAACCAAGGCTAGTAGTGATGTAACGAGGGGTCCATAGTTGAACTTACCTCAGAAATGGGCCCAGTGGGCCATAGTTGGACTTTTCTGGCCTACTTTTTTCAGTTCGTTAGAAACTTTCTTAAAGTTCTCGGCGTGACATGATGCAGTGATAATCGAAACACGCCCTAAGAATGTAATCTTGGGTACACCTAATTCGTTGATTCTTTCCTCTTAAGAAATTCACAAACTTCACCTTTTGATAATCCTCAAGTTTGTCGCTTATGAGAAAAATTCTAATAATAGGATGTTGATGAATTGAACCGAATGGAACTAGCCTAATTTGATTTAATTTAAAATTTATAGTTATTATAAGAAGTTCGAATGTAATTTTGTTTAATTAGCTTAAATTTGAGCTACTTGGTTCTTGTCGCAAGGTTAAGATAGTATTGAATTGGTGTGCTTATTGAGGTTTGTGTGGGTATGGCAACGAAACGGATATGAGACGGGTCGACCATTCCTACCCATGTCCCCTCAAATATTTTTGTCATCTTGTCTCGTCCCCATATCGGTTAAAGGGGGATAGATGGGTTTTGGGTGGGGACCCTTTCCCATTTATCGCCCCGTTTATTTTATTTTTTTTGTTTTTCATTTATTTTATTTTTTGCTTTTATTTTCTTGTCATTAGTTAGTAAATCTTATTACTTTTTTTTTTTTCAATTTGTTAAGAACAACTTATGTTCTCTTTGAAAATAATGATAAATCTTTTATTTTTACGTGATACAAAAATTAAATTTGAAATTAATTTTAAACGGAAAAGGTAACATGTCAATGACTATATTACCTATACCCGCTGTGTACCCGCTTATTAAGGTTTGCGTAAGGATGGAAACAAAGCGAATGTAGGATGGGTCGGTCATTCCTAACCCGCCCCGTAGGATATTTTTGTCACTTTGCCCCCATCCCCAATATCTGGTTAAAGCGGGACGACGAACTTGGGACGGGATAAGATCGAAGTGGGGCAAGGAAGGTCCACTGCCCCATTTATCCCCATTTAATTTATTTTTTGCTTATATTTTTTATGTCTTAGTAAATATTTTTTTTCCAATTTATTAATAACAACTTATGTTCTCTTTAAGAATGATGATAATTCTTTTATTTTTATTTAATAAAAAATTTAAATGACATGGGTAGCAGGTTGGGGATTATATTTCCCATACACATCCTATACTTGCTTTGGACAATGACCCTCGCTCCATCCTCGTCCCGCTTAACCGATTAGACGGTAATCTTCTTCCCATTGGGGATGGGACTCTGCGAGTAGCGGGTTGAAAGGATTTTTTTGTTGTTCCTAGGTTTGTGTCGAGAATTAATACCCATTTTTGCTTTAATAAACGTTGGTTATTTTTATTTTAGGGGATAAAAAAAGGTATTGGATTAAGTCAGTGTTGGAGGGTAAACCTTTATTTCACGTGGAGTTAGTCTGTTCCTAGGTGAGTCACACCTTAGGCACCATGTCATACTTGAAGCTTGAAGACCTCGAGGTTGTACCTCAAGTTTCATTGATGGGGAAGTCTTAAGTGGCAACCTCTTGTTTGTGGGCCCTCAAGGTCAAGGTAGTTTCCATGATGAGGTAGGAAAAATCAAGCATATGAAGCTGAAGGTCGAGTTCGTGGACGATCGATTTTTCACAATGATCAAAAACAAATTTTCAGTCTGTACAATATGATTAATTTCGACTAGTTCAATGAATATTTTGACTCTTACCTTTAATTGTTTACCTTTTCTTAGTTAATATATAAAGACATGGTTTTAAAACACATGTTTTCTTTTTATTTTAGTGAGTATCGGGTTGTTTTACATTTTTCTAAAGTCTCCACTAAAGTCGGAATTTACCTAATTCTCATATTATTAAACTTGATTGTTAATTAAAGTATGTCTAATCAATATGATTATCACGTGACCAACTTTTGTCAAATCAATACAATTATTTACTAACCTAATTGCGTGATTAAGCTGCTAATTGGAAAGATAACCTTAATACAAAGTGATGTACAGAAGAAACATGTGATTTTGGTCAATTTGTTTAGGCCAGGAAAAAAGTCAGAAAAATAAAACGTGTGAATTTAATCAAACTTTAATAAAAAATAGAATATTACAATATTTCTTAATGCTGTCCACCAAAAAACAAAAAGAAAGATTAGACGGATCACTATCTTAAATTAAATTAAAGTGGAAATTACACTACATAAACCCTTTTATTTAAATTAACGTAATTGTGTGAACTCGAGTATTTGGGTGGTTTAGTCAACTTTAATTTTCAGAAGGCATAGTCGGATAGACCTCCTGAAAATATAACAAAGGCTGATAGAACGGTACATAGTGAAATTAATAGTAGGTCGAGTGCGTCACGATGGTCGGCTAACACCGATCCCACCATTTTTAACATTCATTGTTATACCACCACCGCCAATGCCGTGGAAGGAGAAGATCTACTCCATCATCAATATCCCCATTGTATAAATATGCCTCACAATCAGGGCCGATCCGATGATATTCGGGACTCGAGGCGAACTCCCAAAATTGAGTCCCCCAATGTAAATGCAAAATCCAACAGTGTATTATATAACGTATTGCTAACTTAACACTGAATAGTAGAACGACAAACAAATATAAAGAACAAAAGATTTATATTATAAAGTAACAAAACCGATAAGAGTTCAAACAATTAGGTAAATACTAACTGTTCAATTATATCTTTCTCTATTGATTAACATAGCCAATCCATTCAATCTTACGTTTGAATCCTATTTTCCAATTCAATCCAGCTAGTCATGCAACATAAAGGCTCTTCGTTCCCTTCATGACTTTTAATAGACCGATGCAAATTATACCAATCTTTGAATCCATCATTACCTAGTTAGCCAACTTTGGTGACATTTTTTGGTGTTTTAAACAACCAGCAACAAAAGCAGAAAATCTTGTCTATAGATACTGAATACACTAGACATCTTCTATCCATTGTTTGACAATTTGATAGTAACTGCTTGTATTGGAAGAATCGAAATGTCTCTTTGCACAATCTTTGGGAAACACGATGCTATCAACTCTTTTGGGACCCATTTCAACTAAATAATCTCTCGTTCTTTAATCAACGTTTTTCCAATTCCCAAGATCATCTAAATTCAAAGAAAAACATCCATCTTCTTCCTTACCATCCACTTCATTCACGGAGGAGACATGTTTCATCACTTCTTCGTTCTTATCATCTACTTCATTAACACGGGTAGGTAGAATCACTACCCTATCCTCATTCAACTCATTCACATTGTTGCATTTAAAGTACTTGTCCATAACGCCTACTTGACTTTGAGTCAAAAAAAGTCCATTTCGTTTTTTTTTCTCTTCTTAGCTCCAGACTCATATTTAGGAGACATATCTAATACCAAATTATTAGCTTAAAAGACAATTACAAAATATCTCAATCATTTCACAATTAAAGTATTCAATATAGTGACTACGTGCACCTGTGCAATTGATCCTACATGCTACAATGAACATTCATATAAGTCGACCACGCCACAATTATATAAGTCGACCATGCCACAATTATATAAGCCGACTAGGCTTCAAACATTTTCAATATATTCAATATCAAGTTAGGTACGCCATTGCTTACTTGAGAAGTAGTAAATTGACGAAAATTATAGAATCACTATTCACAGCCTTAGAATTCCACTGTTGCATCTCACAAGCCTGAAATCAAAATCATACGCATGTGCAATCAGAATCACACCCTTCAACAATCGAATTCACAACAATTAGATTCACAACAATCAAATTATGGAATCACAACCTTCAGATTCACAATCAGATTATATTAAGGAAGCTATTATATTACAGTCAAATTCACAATCAAATTCACAACATATGGAATATTATATTACAATCAAGAAATTCAATCATTCACAACAATTAGAATCTTAGACCTAAATGTTAAAATTCANGATAAACAATATATAGAATATTATATTACAATCAAGAAATTCTATATTCACACGTACATGGATGATTCAGTACTTTAGCCAAACCACATGAGAAGATATATTCTGATGCTAATCTATGCTAGAGTCAAAAGTTCAAAATTTAGTTAACATGAGTCCAAGCTTTCAACTGTTTTCCCCCTTCCCAAACAAAAGTATAAGTTGTTTCTCTAACTCGACTAAAGTGAAACAGAAAAATCGGAGATTAAGCAAATTGCAAAATAAGCAAATCATTTTACGGATACAACCAATCCAATTAGAATCTTACAAACTTACAGTCACAAAAATGATACCAGGCACTTACCAGTAGCAGACAGCAAACCGCAAACGACACAGTTGACAATACCAGCATGCAACAGCTAGCAGTCGACCGTCGATTGTTTTACCTGATGACCTTGAAGAGCGACTCACAATCGCGGATGGACCGGGGACAGCGGAGTTAAAAATAGTGTAGGGAAAACAGGAAAGGAAAGGGAAGAAGAGTGCCGGTGTTCGAGGACCGGCGTCAACTCGGCTTGAAGAACTGTTGGATTGGATAATTTGGATTCTTGGAGATTTGAATTGTTGAGAGGGTGCAGATGATGGGAGTGAAATCGTTTGATTATTCGTTTAGGTTAGTTCAGAAAATAGAATTGGGCCAAAATTGTGAGGCCCTCCGGTGTAGGCCTGAGCCTGACTTTAAAAAAAAAAAAAAAAAATTAGGGGGCCAAAAAATGAGGCCCCCTCCACTTTTGGGCCTGTTGCACGGGCCTCATTTGCCTCGCCTCAGGGTCGCCCGGCTCACAGTATATGATTCCTAATTTCTATGCCTCGTGAACTAGTTTAGAACAAATTTCTATGTAACCACAAACAAAAACAAGAAATAAAAAGAAAAGCAAAATATACGACTGGATCCGAAGTCACCAACTTAGGACATGGGGATTCATCGTCTCCAATGCACTCCGTTCAGGTAAAAGTGTAACCTAACTTTTACACAAGATAGAATTGACTGGAGTTAAAAAGAGAAGATTTTCTCGAACCTCTTAAATAAGATGGTAAAAATCTGCAATCCAAGACAACTTTCATTGAGGTAACAGTTGTAAAAACCAAATTCCAAATCATAAACTGGTAGAGAAGAACAAGGTTGTAAATCACACAGCTCAAATAGCTAAGAGTTAATGATTCAGCCAGTTATGTACAGGAACAAACAAGAAAAGAAAAAGAGGAAAGAAACCGAAAAGTCCTGCGAAATTTAAACAGTCGCACGTTAAATAGGAAAAAAAAGCAGCTACTGAAATTTGCCGGTATTGTATGCATGTAGCGCTCGTATTGCCTCCCATGCTGGACCTGCCAGGTTCAAACTAAGAGTTAGAAGAATCTAAAATCAAAAGCAGTCTAGGATGAAAATGCATTTTATTAAGAGACTATTAACATTAAGTGAACTAATAAACCATTAGTAGTCAATTAAATGTCAAATGGCAGATGGCCTCAATTGGCACTATACATGTGTGGGGATATCATCTAAGGCTAGTGGTGAGTGAGTTGACTGCTCCGTTGTCAACCAGGGGCAGATAAGAGGAGGGCGTATGATGCCCAAGTTCTAATATGCAAAGGGTAATTCTGACAAAATTTTTAGAAAAAATATATGGTTTTACCCTCAATTTTTTTTTGAAAATTCTCGAGTATAGTTCTTGTCAACCTATGTCACCCTAGCCTTTCGTCAATGCTATCAACTGTGATATGGTAACATAAGACAAATTTTTATGCCAAGTAAAATCATATTAAGATAACAAGAAGAAAGTGCGACCATTAGAAACAATTTGCATAGTACTGTACTATTAGAAAACGGATGCATTAACGTGACTTTACTAAGATTAGAATATAACTAGCAATAGAAGGCCTCCAAAGTATAATTGATGGATTTGGGATTCAAGCGTAAAGTTGTCTGATCCCACCCCGAATGCAACTACTTATTTAGTCATCTGACAACAAATACGTACCAGAAGTGAAAGAACAAGTAGCAATTTTTAATTTTGTCAATTTAGATATTGGCATTAAGGATAGCATAGAACCTGATGTCATTCACAGGCAATTTTGGTATCAAAGCTGCTGAGACAAATGGCAAATGCCTGGAAAGCAGATATTGGATACTGATAGTCCATGGTGAACACATCCTTTCCCACTTTCCCGAATTGGAGAATAACATTCTCGAGCTCTTGTCCACCAGATCCGTTCCTAATAGATACAACAAGCTGAAAGTTCTTTACAGAAGCAACCGTCACACGTCCATTGAAATTGAGACACCAACACTGGAGTTGCTCATGCCATCTAGGAGCCTTGTTTTTCAAAATTAGTCTTTCATCTCTTTCAGGCGACAACGATCCAGACGGAAAACTATATGTACGAGTTGATTTTGATCTGAAGAATGGGAGGGATGGGAAGGAATCTAAGTGTCCAGTCAGAAATTCAGTTTGTGTGGGAGCCACACCTCCTGGTTCAACAGCAGAAGCAGGTATAGCATCAATGACACACTGCATCCGCCTCGGACCCCTATATCAACAATATGAAATTTTAGTTTTTTACTAAAGAATATAATCTTATTGCAACTGTCCATATCCAATTCATGCTTTGGAACCTGATGACACCCCAGATATTATAAAAGGCATAGCAATATTTATCAATACATAAAAAGGGGAACTGCTCAATTCTTTATCAAAACTTAACACAATTTTTAAGAATGCAAGTCATTTTTCATTTCATTTGACAATGTCCATTGTGAGATAATTATGACAAAGGACTAAACTCTCACCTTGAACCCAAGACGTTCAACTCATACGAAATGTGCGCCACAGGATAGTTTCCAGCAGGGACCCTGGGAGAGACCTGTCTCATTCCAATCAACCTTGTGGAACGAGATTTAATGACTCTTGCTCCGGCATTTGGTGGCTGTCCATCATAGATTAAAAACTTGGTTCCCAAAAAATTTGATCTGCCATTGTTAAAAATGATGAAATTTAATCTGCAATTCTATTTATGGAGAAACAATGCAAAATAAAAGTCGATTTACCTCAACTTCCCAATGTAGGTGCTGCTTCCCTTTGACACATTGTCGGCATTTAGAGATATTATGTAATCTGTATATGTTGGTCTTCTACATCTTCGAGCAATAAGTAGGAATTTCCCATCATCATTAGAAGCTGCCAAAAGGTAAAAGGGTGAAAAATGCATATTAGGTGTAAAATGGAGCTTGGCATTCTAATTTAATGCGTAACTTATTAGATATACAAATGTAAGTGTAAAATAAATTGGGAACGTATGGAAATATCCAGTGGCTTTCACCTTGATTCAAATTGAGGTAAAGGCGATATGTTTGGTTACTACGATCCCGCTTTATGAAACACTGAATTAGGGTGTTTCTCGGACCAGGCTGCAGAAATAACAAAGAAAGAATTTTTAGTACGCACTAGAAAGAGACAGGAATGAAAACACAAATGAAATGCATCCGTTGCTAAATTTTGCAGCAGAAATAGCAATGCGAAACTTTCAATGGGACTGTTAAACTCCAATTTCTTTCAAGGCAATTAAACGATTTCTCGTAAATGAATGCAAATTATTAAATTCCACACGAACATCTATTCTTATTGTAAAAAATCTTTACCAAAGCTTATTATGTCATTGTTGTAGATGCTGATAGAATGCTGAAAAACGAATCAACTAGGAGAAGAATTGTTGTATGTTGCAAAATCAACATTTGAACTTTTGGTAAACGTAAGTGCTTTAGGAAAGTGTTACAATGATAAAAGATCACCCACAAAGCATTGCCAACCTATGTTTCTTGAACGCTCCACTTTGGGGGAAGTGCCCAGAACTAGGTGACAGACAAAGATGAGGGCATGGGATCCGTCTCGGGTCCTTTAAATTAAAAAGAGGATATTTTCTATTGTTTTTGTTATTTGATTTAAAATGATTTATAATTAGTATCTCACATTTCTGGACATGAAATGATTTAAATCAAGTCACCTTTGTTACACAAGCAGCATGATTGACAACAAAAGGCATAAAACCCCGTGTACCCTCTGACTTCGTACACTATCAGTCTCATAATTCCCAAATAGAACATGAGTTGAACCACAGCCAGTGTTCATATGGAGTAAAAACCAAATTTTTAGGATCTGCTAACCATGTTTAACAAAGTCAGATTTTGGGACAAAAGAGGTTTAGCTCATCTTGTTCTTGTAAAAGTTGTACTCAACTTCAAATTACTGGTGTGGATTTCCATTTATACAAGTTTAGGAAATTCAGGTGGCAAATACATGAACTCTTCTATTTCATCACAATGCGAGAACAAAGGAACATGGATATAAACTATGGGCTGGTAAATTATAATATAGATCCATAAAATTTGGATCAGTAAAACATATAAATGATAAATGAGACCAAAAAATTTCAAGCTTCACTTATTACTAGTACAATGAAGCTCGAAAGTGCTTCAGATGAACTAATTTAAGCAGATTTCAAGTTGTTTGATAAATATACTCTAATTTAATATTTATTACTTAAAGATGCTGAGCTTGAATGAACATTAAATAATTTTGAATTTTAGAAATTTTCTAAGTTAAGCCTTTTTATTTCTGACCAACTTTGAAAGGAACCTAAATGTGTTGATCCTTTGCCAAGCCGGAGTTACTAAGCCTATTAAACCTATGCCCTTAATTTCCTCAACATTCAAAATCCCCAAATTCGACAGAGATACACACCATCCCACCCTCAGATATTTATGATTTCTTCAAATGACAGAACTCACCTTGTTTATAGGGGAAAAAATAGACAAGCAGAATTATATAGCAAAAACTACATTAAAAAACTTTCGATAAACATTGTCAGTCTCTAACTTACAGAAAAACCAGAAATACAAGGGTGAGCATAATGATTATATTGGAACTAGAGATCTACACCAAATACAGAGCATTAAAGATAAAAAAATTGTTTGATTAGTAGCAATATGATCACATGAAGAAGGATTAATTGTTTCAACAAATTATTTAAGGATCTATATAAGAGTGGTGGATAAGTGGATATTACTTGTGAGTGCGTATGTGATTGACAATGAAGTTTGCCAATTTATAAATTTCGCCAAACGGAGGCTTAATGAGATCACCTCGATTGCATTGTACTAACACGAAAAAAGATTCTCATACTCGACTCCAAAGGGAAAAAGGCTTAGTTTGTCTTATGTTGTATTTCTAAACATTAAAAAGTTTGTCTACTAAATAATTTCAATGTGCTTTTTGTCGATCATTAGGACAATGGACCCCAACACATTTAGATTCACGTTTTTTATAGTATTTATAGCAAGTTTGATGCTTGGAATGATAATTGCCATCAAGCATTGAGAAACATTTAGAATAATAATGAACAGTGTGCAATACCACAGATATAATTATTTAAACATAATCTGATGTGAAAGATTTTCGCTAATTGATGGGAAGACCATATATATAGTATATTTTTCATTTGTAAACACGGGGTGGAAAAACAGAATGGTACATAAAAAATCCTCCAATCCCGCAATTTTGAAAATTATGGCAGTAAATTAAATAAACACAAGCACATTCCTATCCCACACAAAAGAAAATTCACCTCTCCATTTACGAATATCAATTTAAGTAATCAACAAGCATTTTCAAACAACCAACATTTTTTGTCATGATTTACGGTATATCCCAATATAGGATGCAAGTTCACACATTAAAAAGAAAAATAACATCTATGTTTTATCAAATCGTCTACTTAATGTGGCTCAGACAAGCTATCTATATAATGTAGCATGTAGAATAGTCTAAAAGTATCAAAGAAAGACTAAAACAAATGCTCATCAAATCGAACCTGCTTCAGGGAAATGGGGAAAGTTAACTTGCTAGAGACCTCCAGGGTTCTAACAATTTCCTTCATGACTTCTCTCCAGCTCCTACAAACACCAGCACAAGCAACCACATTCTTCCTTGGGGGCCATGCACACTCTGACTCCTCAATCCGCATCAACACGTCCCTCAAGAGCTCGGGTGGCATATTGGCCCAACAACTCTGTTTCAAAGCATCTGTTGAAGTCATCGAACTATCCTGAACTACCCGGTGAGACCTTGACCTCAACCCATAACCAAACTTCGCATCAAAGCCTTTGCGAGATATACTCCCAAACTCCCCCTTCATGTCCTGAAGTATACTCTTAAATGACATAATTTACTAACACTAATATGAGCTCCAAACAAGATATGCCCCTATACACTGTTAATTTCAATGATTAAAGGGCAAATCCGAGTCGAATGGATCTCACGAACCAATATGCCCTCTACTAATCCTCTCTTAAAACTACACTTTTAACACCCAGAATTCAAACTCCTATACGTACACAAAAAAAAAAGGCTCTAGAAATTTGGACGATAATCCTGACGGTGTTATGAGCTACATATCATGAACAAATTAAAACATGTATAGCTTCTCAAAATAAATGTTCACTCGCTGACACAGTCCCAGAACTAAAGCTCCAATCTTCAAAAAAAATTCTACATAAATAGATAAAATTGTCAATCTAAAGATCAGCAAAAGTACAAGAAGCCCACAACATCAAAATGATCGTCCCAGAGCTGTACAGATCTGTACATAACTGAAAAATCATAGAAACACTATTTTTTTCTACAAAATCTGTAGGGCTGTGAACCCAATTGGGGTTATTAGACATTAAAGGCGAACCCGATTCACTGTGAGGTTTGTGCAAATTCTAGAGAGAGTAAAGGCGAATGCTATATGAATTGGGTTTAGTGTGAATTTTATTTATGCTGATTTCGACCTGGGTTTGTCCGCTCACGCTAATAGTGCTGAACTTGTCACTTTCCATGTCTTATCGGGTCGGATTCCAGTGGATCCGTATCCAATTCAGGATCCGGAGCGAATTAATAATTTGCAAAATGCAAATCATAATAGTAATATAGATGCCTTGTTTGGAGCTTGTGTGGTTTAGCTAAATTAATATTTTTAGTAATTTTTTTACAATAGTTTATGAAATTTATGGTTAAAAAGTAAAAAAAAATTTATGGATTCAATTAAATATGAAATAAATTTTAAAAATGAGAGCCAATGCAATTGTGAGTATTGTAATAAATGATAAGCCACCATAAATATATATTAGGTCATCTCAAAACTGCACCAAAATTTGCACCATTTTACACTAAATCTTGCACCAAACTAAAATAAATCACCAACCATCATACCAAAACTTACATCAAACGAACATAGTTTAATCATTTTCTTCTCTTTTTTTCTTCTTAGTAATTTATTTATTAAAAATATTATTTATTTATTTTAGAAATACATAAATTACTAAATAAATAATTACATTAAATTAAAGAAAATATTAAATTCATTAATAAATATATTATTAAAACATAGTACAATTAGTAAAATCACTTCAAAAATGAAAAATATTAAATCATGTCATTAAAAAAGCAAAACTAAAAAGGAAAAATGAAGAAGAAGATATAAAATTACTTGCATCCATTAAAGAAGAGAATCAACAACTCGTCAAAATTTTGAAAAAAAAAGTAGTAAGGAAAGACTCCAGAATTACGAAATTCAAAAAATAAAATTGGCAATGACAGAATATCGTGAGGAGAACAAAATTTTGAATTCGACAACAGATCCAAACATACGTTTGTTCTTTCAAAACGAACAAATAAGAATTTTACGAAAGAGAGTTCAATAACAAGATAAAGGATCTGAAAGTTCATCTGGTTTGTTTGGAAATTATTTTGAG
>CAIGRP010089947.1:0-62832 GCA_903798385.1 Fraxinus cuspidata
TATTTGATTGCTTGATTACCAATTAGATAGTAAGTTACTTGTTATAGTGTAGGAATACTCATAATTAGTCTAGAACGCGGCAAAATCAACACATGAACAATAGGTATTAGGAATAACATCAATGACATGTGCAATCATGTGTGATAAATCATGTGAATCAATGCATGTTTTTCATATGAGTTTGGACTAGAAATAGGATCGGGTCGTGTCATGTTAAAAATATATTTAATATATATTGCTAAAGAATATTGAATAATAGCGGATTATCGATTGTTTTGAATGCATCAATATACTAGATTACAAATTAAGAATTAAATAAAATGACAATATGGGGATTCACAATCCCAATATAAAACATTCACATATTAAATAAATAAATAACTTATTTGATTTGTTAGTTTAGAATTAATATAAAAAAAATATACAAATCATCTCTTTTGATATGATCACTTTCGAATTTAATAGTAATTATTGAACTACAAATTATACCTTATTTTTTTGTGGGAATGATACTCTTAACTTACAAATTTTATTACATGTATAACGATCACATACGCTTGCGGGTTTTGTCTGAACAAGTTTTTAACACCGTTACCAGGAAATAACAAATTTACTTTTAGTTTAGTAGTTTATATTATATTCGATTTTTATTTTATTTTATTTTTATTATTTATTTTGGCTACCCACCTTGATCTTTCGTATTTGATATTCTATCCAGGTGTCATTCAGAAATGCATCTATGATTCTGACGCTAGCATGGTAAAAATATTTTTGCAATAAATAATCTCGACATGGACAATGAGGAAGAAGATGTCTATTATGACTTTTGCTCTGAAGTGCATTGTACTGGTTACTACGTGAATACATGCACTGAATCCTTTTCGCTCAAACTCCTGAAGTTTAAACAATATTTAAGATGTTGGAGACTCGCAATTGACACATCTATTGAAAGCTATATGCCTGTGGGGAAGTGTATCCCTTTCGACACGTTTGTGAAATTTGGTCCTTCTATGTTGAACGAGGAGTCAATTGCAAAATACTACACTAATCTTGCCAAATTATATGAAAACAAACTGTGTGTGGGATATGACGCATTTTGGGATGAATTAAAAGGTGGAGATACAATCCACTCGAAAAGTTTGAAAGAAAATAGTTTACATCGTCCGTGGATTTAAATTGTGAATCGACCATTTAACCCGATGAGATATCAATTATGGAAGACAAGAACAAAGACGATGAAAGATCAATTACAAAGGATCGAAACGAAGATGAGGCAATTAATGAAAAGGACGTTAACCTATATTCTGTTAACTTCATTGATAGCCCTATAATTGAATTTGTAATTAAGCCCGAAGAGAAGGAAGAAATCTATGTTGTTGAATTCAAATCGGAGGAGGTAGGCATATCATATCACATTGGAGATAGCAGTGTTAAAATTTGTAGAAGCAATGAAGAGCGGAGCAAAGTAAGAAGAGGCAAACTAAGTAAGACATCAACAGCATTCTTCAGAATTCCATGATGCCAAAACAACAAAGTTAAGCTAAGGATTTTAAATAAAGTGCTTGTTGGAAGGCAACCAAATTTTTCTATCATTTTATTTCTTATGGTTTCTTGTAATAGGATAATTTAGATTATTATTCAATTTTATGTTCCCATCATCCATACAACATTTCTCCTTAGATTTTCGATATGTTAGTGGTTTATTAGATATTAGAGAATTTATTGTGAACAAGCAATTTTTGACCTTAATGTTTTATTTGACTGTATTGCGCAAGAACATGATGTCACGGAATACTTAAACCAACCAAGACTAAAGAGCTAACAGAAGCAATAAGAAGCTATCCATTGGATTACAAGCCATATTAGGGAAGTCTTTTTCTTCATTTTCTTCCCTACCCCTTTGTATGTGGATTTATGATTTAAAACATTGAGGACAATATCTAGTTTAAATTTAAGGGTATACAACATGAGTTTTCATTTTTGTGTGTGTTTGTGTCATTCTTGTATTTATGTGTTTTTGTGTACTTTTATTGCATTAGTTTAAATATAAAAAAATTGAAAATTTTAAAAAAATTTTCTTTTTATGTGCTTGTGTGAGTTAATTTGCTTGTCTGGCAATGAAAAATATATTAAATCGTTAATTAATCTATGAATGGTGAATAAGTTGTATGTTTAGATTAATTTCTGCTTTTTCATATGAAATTTGATAGATATTGAGCATATGAATTAAAATAAGTACTGTGTAGGAATGAGTTGGTTTTATAATTGGATAAGTTGAAATAGTGGACCATAGATGCTAAATCCAAAACCACTAAATCTAACATCTTTAGACCAAATTTATAATAATTTGAGAGATTTCACTGTTGTAGAAAGATATTGAAATAAATGAGGATTCAATGTGTGAAATTAAAAATCTTGTATGGATTATCTAAGGTCAATGTGATGCAATTGGGTGAAAATCTCAAGTTATATGTCGTTTTACTTGGATATGTGTTTAATTAGGGATATTGTACTAATCAAGGCAAACAAAAAAACCACATTTTATTTGAAAATTTCTTTTTGTAGTCTTTAAGACTTGAATTATTAAGCCTGTAAGGGTGTTAAAACTTGTTGCCCTAAAGTCAACTGACTTGGGAGTCATCGACTTAAAATTTATTACATTGGTTATTTAGAAAGTTTAAGGGAGAAAATGTTGCAAATAAAGAAAAAAATTGAGAAAAAATATACAAAAAACAGGTGCATGAAATAGAAGATGCACCAAATACCTTGGTTATGTCACAATCACATGTTTAAGAAAATTTGACTTTTGATAAGAGATTGTTAATCTAATTAAGTCCTAAAGATTGAAGCAATCAAATTTAATAGAGAATCGTTGTTTATTGACATTTTGACTTGCAATTAGTAAGATTTATCTAAATTAGAGAGGTGAAGATAATATAAAATTCAACTTAGTTCACACACTTGAAAAGAGCAAAAATAATAATACTATGCTTAATTCTTCACACACATCGATTTACATTGAAAAATTATATTTTAATTTTTGTATTGTGATTTTGAAGCTGTGCATCGATCAATATTATGATTTCAATCCTAAGATAAAAGTCAGGTTAGTTAGCTAATTTTTTTTTTTTTACTTTACTTGATTGACTGGCCACCAATTAGGTAATTAGTATTGTGTGTTTGAGTGTTTGTTAGATTTTAGTTTTGTTTGAAACAAACAAAGAATCAAGTTTGGAGATATGGTAAGTGTAGTTTCTACACTTATTCGAGGTCCTAAATGATGATATTTTACTTTTTTGGATAAAATACTACCTAACATTTCATTTTGTAGGTAAAATTCAATGTTTGATGAAGAATTGGAGAAAAGATTCCAAAGATAGCGGAAAAAGAGCTCAATTGTATCAAATACAAAGTTCGGGGACTCAAATGCAAATACTCAAAAGTTACGTCAAATTTCACAATGAAGATTTGAGAGTGTTAGGCATGAATTAGATGAGGAAATAAGCCAAAGGGGATGAAATATAGTCCAAGTACACTTACATATGAACTTCCAGTCAAAAATGTTATGCTTAGGATTTTTCAATATCAGTTTGAGACCTATTTTTGGCATAGGAAAAGTTCGAATTAGAAATATTCTATTTCCAGAAGATTTTCAGATCTTAGTGTTTTCTTTCCAATACACTTTGAATCACCTTAATCAGATGTCGGGAGAGAAAGTTATGATAAAAATATTGAAAACTGTTCAGATGTCGAAGATTAAGCGAGGCACGCGCCCCAACCAAAAATAGGACGTTCGAGGCATCCCAAACTAGCCAGGCGTGTGCTTCAGTACAAAAAGAATTAAAAATCTGCTTTTCCATATTTTATTTTTTTGGTATTAATTCAATGCAATCGTTTTCGTATCTTTTAATACCAACCTCGACCAGAACAGAAGAGACCTTCGTTTGATCTAAATTTCATCATATTCTACATATTTTGGAGACGAAAAACAAGTCTATACATCAATTCAAGGCAAATTATACAAGGATTTTGAAGATTCATAGCCTTGTTTCAAGATTTGAGCTAAGAACGTGGATTTCTCCTACTTCCATCATTTTTATTTTTGGGTGATTTTTTACAATTATTCTTGTGTAATTTAATTAAAAGAATGTTAGGCTAAGTCTTTCATTCTATTGAATGAATGATGAACCCTATTATTTATTTATTTTAATTCAAGACAATTAGTTTAGCCATTGTTTGACATCCATTTTTTTTTCTCATTATCTTTCTCATTGTTTCTCTTTCTTCATTTCAACCACTTATTCTATCAATAAAATAATATAATACATAAATCCAAAAATTCTCCTTACTTTTTAACCACACATTCTTCCATCAATCACTATTCCAAATCAAATTCTTCTCCAAAATGGGTGTCAAACACATAGTATTTCTTGATTTTTTTCTTGATTGGTTTTTCTTTCTCATTGAACTATTTGATTGCTTGATCACCAATTAGATAGTAAGTTGCTTGTTGTAGTGTAGAAATACTCACAATAAGTCTAAAACGCAGCAAAATCAACACTTGACCAATAGGTGTTAGGAATAATATCTTTGGCATGTGCAATCATGCGTGATAAATCCTATGAATCAATGCATGTTTTTCATATGAATTTGGATTAGGAATAGGATCAGGTCGTGTCGTGTCGTGTCATGTTAAAAATATATTTAATATCTATTGGAAAAGAATATTGAATAATAACGGATTATCGATTGTCTTGAATGCATCATTTTAGTAGATTACGAATTAAGAATTGAATAAAATGACAATATGGGGATTCACAATTCCAATATACAACATTCACATACTAAATAAATAACTTATTTGCTTTGTTAGTTTAGGATTAATATAGAAAATATACAAATAATCTCTTTTGATATCACCACACTTTGAATTTAATAATAGCTATTGAACTACAAATTAGACCTTATATCTAGTGGGAACGATACTTTTAACTCACAAATTTTATTACTTGTACAACAATCCCGTACGTTTGCGGGTTTTGTCCGGACAGAAGGGGCTAAAGCAGTGTCTTATCTCGTGAATCCTAGCAGCTTTGTTTGACAATATTCGGTCAGAGTGCCACCTGGCTTGTGCAGCAGCAATTCTTCGAAATAATTTCAATGTTTCTGTCAATCATTGCCTGTTGAATCCACTGTTGTTCATCCGTCTTGAAGTAACCAAATCCTCGAACATGTTCCATGCATTTGAAAATTTTCCTAATCAAGTTGTTTAAAAGAGAAAAAAAAGAGATGGAAGAACTGCAAATACCCAAAAAAAGGTCGTAAAGGAAACCCAAAAAAATTTTAAGGAAGATGTCGAAAGTTAAATATCAAGGCACCTTCCAGGAGAGTATTTATGTCTTCTTAGTTCTCCTTTTCCTTTTCAATAATTCCCTCATAGCCCCAAACACTTGTGCTAGCTCTATAATAAATAATAAGGTAGTCATATTCACACTAGTTTTTTTTTTTTTTTAAATTGCATTAAAGTTCTTAACTTTTATTTATTTTCACTTGTGTCTCCAACATTTATTGTCAACCCTCTATTGAACTCACATATTGACTCTGATGAAGATTTTCATCCAAATTCTGTTAGCATGTTTTAAAATAGGGGGCAAATATTTGGTCATACACTTGTATTTGTTATTTATTTATTTTTAATAGAATCTTGTTGACCTACGGTTAACTTCATGTTTTGATTATAATAAACAAAGTGTTTTTATCTCTAACAATTGAATTCGAGTCATCATAGCTATTGTTGCTAAATTAATCAATTGGAGACAAAAATATCGATATCAAAAGACTCTCAATTGATAATCAATGAAAATTGAGATGGAAGCCGATCATTTACATCAAATCGATCGAAGACAAGAACTTCAACAATCAAACATCGAAGATATTAGACGTAGGTGTTTTGGATTCTTTTGTAAAAATAAAATGTTTTAATCCTTAATAAGGAATTATTAAAGCTCAAAAGATGAATTTTTTAGGAACTAAATGTTTTCACAAAAACGCTTGCATAAAAGTTCTTTTCAAAAGGTAATAATTTCAACTTCATATTTAAACTTTTTACAAGTGTCTCTTACATTGAAAAATAAAGTGAAAACGTTATTTAAAAGCCTATATTTTTCAAAACAATCAAAAAAAATATAAAGAAAGAAAAATCTAGGAAAATACTATCCAAGCAGACTTTTGAATGGTCCTAGCGGACATTCGGTTTGCCCAACGACCGATTTTTAAACCATTTTGAATTCTGATGTACAATGACTAGTTTGGTTGTCCAGTTCAGTGTGCGGACATCCTAATAGGTTTTTTGATTAATCAGAATTTCTGGCATTTTGATTGCTATAAATATTATTTCACTTTGCATTTAATACACACTTTTGAGAGCATTAAAGTGAAACATTCTTGAGCTAAATTATATTGATTACACATCTTGTTTATCTTTATCAAATCATTTACCTTGAAAAACGTTTGATTGAATTAACTTTTAAATATCATTCTACCCATCAAAGTTTTTTCTCACCTAAAACTTGAGTTTTATTCATTGCTATCTATTAAAGTGTTAGCTAATTTATCTCTTGATACTTAAATTTGATCATGTCATTTATTAAGAGATAAAATTCAAATTGTAAAATCAACACTTCTTAAATTTGTAGGTCATATTGATGTCCTGTAAAGTTCAAAATTTTATAAGAATCGATACTCCTTATTTGTAAGTCACTGGAAGCATTGTAAGTCAATCAAATATAGTAAAAAAGCCTTACTCATGACGGAGAACTTGATAATGAAGAACGTAGATCATTGTTGAGATCAAACCTTTGCAATAACATTATTTGCACACTCTTTTCCCTAATACTTTTTGCTTTCATATTTGTGCATTTTTGTTTTGTTTGACTTATTCATCCTAATTTTGCTTAAACTTGCATTGATTTTTCAAAAACAAATTAATAACCAATTCACCCTCCTCTTAGTTAGTTTCTTGGGCTATCAATTGGTATCTCAACAAGGTACTCATTTTTAAAAAAATAAGATTTCACAATTTTGAGTATTGGCTAACCACAATTTTCAAAATCTTGAGGGGCATTCATGTAAACCATCCTCCTTTCTTTGATAGCACGCATTATAATTATTGGAAAGTTATGATGATGATTTACATTCAATCAATAGATTACAATATTTGGGAAGTTATTGAATATGGTCGTTATGTGTACCTACCAAGATTATTAAAGTTGATGTCAAACCCGATCAAACCATTGCAAAACCTAGAGAGAAATATGACGAAGATGATAAAAGAAAATTATCCTTGAATGCTAGAATAAAAAAAATACTTTATTGTGCCTTAAATAGAAACAAATTTTATCAAATTAGCACGTGTGATTCCACATATGACATTTGATATGCATTAGAAGTTACTCATATTGGCACTAGTAAAATAAAGAAAACCAAAATTAATCTCTTAGTTAAAGAATTTGAAAACTTCTTCATGAAACAAGATGAACTTATTGTCGACATGATTATGCTTCACCGATATTGTTAATGGCAAAAGCTTTGATCGCAAATTTGTAAACTTGTAAGTAAAATGCTTATGTCACTATTGGAAGATTCGTGTTCATTAAGGATGTTTATAGAGAATATGAAAAATATCAACTCATATAATTTAGAAGAATTTTATGGAATATTGATGACATATGAGCTCAACAACGTTGAAACTAAGGAGAAAACAAGGAAAAGCAAAGAGGAATCAAATACGCCTACGAAACGTCAAATTGCTTTTAAATCGACAATTGAAGAAGCAACTACAAGTGAAAATATAAGTAATAAGAAGCTCGATATCTAGTCATTCTCATCAAAAAAAATGGAGAGGTTTTCGAAATAATTAGAGATTCCAAAAGAAAGAAAAAAATGATGAAGATAAAAGCTATGATCGTGACAAACTTGATCACAAGAGAACCGATTGCCCAAACTAAAAAAATGAGTATTAAGAAAAAGGAACTCCAAACAACATGGGATGAAAGCAACAATGGTGATTGAGATGGAAAT
Organism: Fraxinus cuspidata; assembly: GCA_903798385.1. Classification (NCBI taxonomy): domain Eukaryota; kingdom Viridiplantae; phylum Streptophyta; class Magnoliopsida; order Lamiales; family Oleaceae; genus Fraxinus; species Fraxinus cuspidata. Next base: position 8,080 of record CAIGRP010089947.1, read on the forward strand.
GGCAGTCAAGAAGAAATAGCCAACACATGCTTCATGGCAATTGTAGATGATGTAAATTCTATTGAAAAATGTTCATATGATGATTTATCTACCTCCTATTATGAAATTCTTGAGAAATTTGAAAAACTTGTTCTAAATCACTCCATTTTCAAAAAGACTCACAACTTGTTGAAAAATGAAATGAAGAAAATTTTAGAAACTCATAAGAAAAATATTGATTAAAGAAAATTCCTCTTTGAAAGAAAAAATTAAAGACTTAAGTAAAATTATTTGTAAATTTATTCAAGGTAAGAAGAATTTTGATTTAATGATTGGTCATCGAAAGTGTGTTTTTTTATAAGGGAGGAATTTGATATAAACTATTTTTTGAAACAAAAATCTTTCAAAAATCTATTTGTCAAAGCCCCAACCACACCTCCTTTAGAAATTACATGTAGCTTTTGCAACAAGTATAGACATATTGCTTATAATTGTCTAACCAAAAAGATGTTACACTTTAAAAATAAGAACAAGTGGATTCGAGAATCCTCCAAAACTAACTACCAATGACTCAAACTTATATGGGTACCAAAGATAAAAAATTTAATTATTTTTGTAGGTACCAAAGAAGATGAACAACCATTGGTTCTTAGATAGTGGATGCTCAAAACACATAATGTCACTATCAAATTTCAAAAAGAAGGATGAAGGTCATATCACATTTAGAGACAATGCAAAAGGAAAAATTATTGGAATTGAAAATATTGGTAATATTAGTCAATTATGTGATAAAAGTTATCATATTAAATTTGATTCTTCTCAATGTCTTATTAAGGACGCTACATCAAAATATTTAATGTTTATAAGAAGTCGATGCAAAGATGTTTATATCATAAATATCAAAATTGAAAATGATGAAAAATGTTTATCAAATTTAAAAGAGGATACTTGATTCTGGCATATGAGATTAGGTCATGTTAACATGGATCTTCTTTTAATAATCTTCAAAAATTATTTTCTCAAAGATTTACCAAATTTAAAGTTTGATAAAAATAAAATTTGTGATGCATGTCAATTTGGTAAATAAGTGAAAAGCCCATTTAAACATAAATGATATTTTTTTACTACTTCAACTACTCCATATAGATCTTTTTGGACCTTCTAGAACCGCTAACTTGGGTGGAAAACATTATGCTTTCGTCATTTTCGATGACTTCTCTATATTCACTTGTGTTCTATTCCTAAATCTTTAAGATAAAGTTTTAATTACATTTAAACAATTTTGCAAAAAGATTCAAAATGAAAAATGATACTCCATTACAACTATTAGGAGTGATCATGATGGAGAATTTGATAATATCGCTTTTGATAATTTTTGCAATGAAAATGGATATGAACATAATTTCACGGCTCCTAGAGTTTCTCAACAAAATGGTGTAGTAGAAAGGAAGAATCGCACATTGTAAGAAATTGCTAGAACCATGCTTAATGAGAATAGCATGCCAAAATATTTTTGGGCCGAAGCCGTTAACTCCGATTGCTATATTATTAATAGAGTTTTAGTTAGTCGAAACAAAACTAAAACCTCCCGTGAACTTTGAAAAAATAGAATTCCAAATATCGATTATTTCAAAATTTTTGGTTGCAAATGCTTTATTTTGAACACGAAAGAGAATTTGGGAAAATTTGATTAAAAATCCGATATTTGAATTTTTCTAGGATATTTATCGACTAGCAAAACTTATATAGTCTTTAATAAAAGAACTCTCTAGTCGTTGAATAATCCATACATGTTACTTTCGATGAAACTAACGCTCTTGATCATGAAAAACGTATCGCTAATGATGTAGAGTTGGAAATTCATTTCGAACAAATAATTATTCAAGACCAAAACAAGGAAGATCCAAAAGATAAATACAAGAAGAAAGGAAACATTCAACAAAGTGAAGGAGAAGCTACTGAAGAACAAAATGATCCATAGAGGTTTGTTCATTCTCATCCAAAATAACTAATTATTGATGATCCATCCAAATGTATTACTGCTAGAGTTTCTACTAGAAATCATCTAAATAGTTATGCTTTCATTTCGAAATTGAACCTACAAATTTTAAGGAATCCGAGTTCGATGAATTTTGGATTCTAGTTGTGCAAGAAGAACTAAATCAATTTAAAAGAAATCATGTTTGAGATTTAGTTGTTAAACCAAATAATCAAATCGTCATGGGTACAAATTGGGATTTTAGAAATGAACGAGATAAAAATGGAATAATTGTGTGTAACAAATCTAGATTAGTGGCACAAGGTTACAATCAAAAAGAATGTATCGATTTAGATGAAACTTTTGTACCGGTTGCTAAATTAGAATCCATTTGCATGCTTCTTGCATTTGCTTGTCATAAAAGATTTATTCTTTATCAAATGGATCTCAAAAGTGCATTTCTAAATGACTTTATTCAAGAAGAAGTTTTTGTTGAGCAACCACCCGATTTTAAAGGTCATAAGTTTCCAGACTATGTTTTTAAACTTAGAAAGGCTTTTTATGGTTTAAAACAAGCTCCTAGAGCTTGGTATAAAATATTGAACAAAATTCTACTTTCAAATGATTTTTCAATAGGAAAAATAGATACCACTCTTTTCATCAAAACTCATAAGATGGGAGAACTTAAATTCTACTTTCAAATGATTGAGCATGGAATTTGAAATGAGTACGATGGGAGAACTTAAATTCTTTATTCATTTGAAATGAGTAAGATGTTTTGGACATCTTGTGTTATTTCTTATGGAATTTACTTGATATCACTTGTGCCTATGGTTGTCTTCTTGCTCTTGCCTGGCTTGGATCCCCACTTGCGTGCTATTTTCTTATGCCAAAAGGGGAAAAATACATATAAGATGATATGCATGCTTGACTTGTATAAGATATAGGGGATACATATATAAAACATAGTGGGAATGCATACGAACCATATGTGATATCTAAAGTTTTTTTTTTCTCATTAACTTGTTGTAAATCATCTTTTGTTTGTCATAATAAAAAATGAGGAAATTGTCAATCTATAGTTGACTTCATGTTTTGATTATAACCAACAAATTATTTTTATCTCTAACAAATTGAATTCGAGTCTTCATAGTTATTGTTGCGAAGTTGATCAATTGAAGACAAAAAGATCGCACCAAAAGATTCTCAATTGACGATCGATAAAAATAGAGATAGAAGACTAATATTCACGTCAAATCAATTGAAGACAAGAACTTCAACAGTCAAACATCGAAGATAGTAGATGCAGATTTTCTAATTCATATATAAAGGTAAATGCTTTATTCCTTAGCAATGAATCATTAAAAACTCAAAAGATGAATATTTAATGCACGAGAAAAATTTATTCATAAAAAACTCTTCCATTAAAGTTATTTTTCAAAAGGTCAGAATTTCAACTTGATATTTCAACTTTTTACAAGTGTCACTTACATTGAAAAATAAAGTGAAAACGCCATTCAAAAGTATACTTTTTTCAAAACAATAAAAAAAGAAGAAAAATTCGGGAAAACACTATCCAAGCGGACGTTCGGTTCGCCCCGAATTTTTTAATCGTTCTGAATTCTGATGTACAACGACTAGTTTGGTTGCCTATTGAGTATGCGGACGGCCGGATGGGTCATATGGTTAGTTAGAAATTTTTACGTTTTAATTGCTATAAATACCATTTCACTTTGCATTTAATATAACACTTTTGAGAGCATTAAAATGAGACATTCTAGAGCTAAATTATATTGATTACACATCTTGTTTATCTTTATCAAATCATTTACCTTAGAAAACGTTTGATTGAATTAACTTTTTGGAAATCATTCGACTTATCAAAGTTTTTTTTCTCACCTAAGACTTAAGCTTCATTCATTGCTATCTATTGAAGGGTTAGTGTATTTATCTCTTAATACTTAATTTGATCATATCATTTATAAGGAGAAAAGTTTCAAATTATAAAATCAATTTTCCTTAAATTTGTGGGTCATATTGAGGTCTTGTAAGCTTAAAATTGTATAAGGATCAATTCTCCTTATTTGTAAGTCACCGGAAGCATAATAAGAGTTTGGAAAGCACTATAACTCAAATCAAACATAGTGAAAATATCTTACTCGCAACGAAGAGCTTGGTAACAGAGGAGTAGATCATTGAAGTACAAGAGGCAAATTTATAATCTTTTGGGAGAGAAGCTCAAATCTAGCACGAATTGAAAGCGAATTATATCAAGATCTTGGAAAATCAAGAATCGGGATTGAACATCAAGAATAAGAAATGCTCCCACATACTTCCTGTCTCCATATTCATTCCGGCCGATAATTCTTCATTATTCTTCTTATAATTTAATAGAAATCATGCTAGGCTAAAGTTGAAGCATTTATTTATTTTTAATTCAAAGACAAATAGTTTAGTAATTTTTATGTTTCTTGACTAATCTTGCATTCGCTTTGCATTCTTTAAATGCTTGTGTGCCATTTTGATAATTAGTCACTTATTGTAGTGTTGGGAGACTCACAATAAGTTTACAATACAACATGATTAACACATCGACAATAGACGTTAAGAATAACATGTGTGGACGGCGTATGAAATTTTATTGATAATCTTGTGATTTAATATATTACTTTGCATATGAATTCGGACTAGAAAAAAAACGGTCGTGGTTCGAATAGAGTAAATTTATCTTGGAAAAGAAAGTTAAATAAAATATGATTATCGATTATCATGAATGCATGAATAACACTAAAACTACATAGTTGAAAATAGAAAATACATCATAATAGACGAATTCGTAAGTCCAATACAATAATCTATAATAAGTTTACAGACCAACGCTTTCGCATATCCATAATAAGTTGACAAAAAACACTTTCACATGCTTCGTAGAATAATTTAGTATAATTACAAAACAATCCATTTTGTGTTACAATATTTCGAATTTGATCAAGAACTGTATACTTTAATTAGAATTTATTCCTCGTGGGACAATTCTCAATTCATAATGTAATACTTATCACGATCTCTTACGCTTACGAGATTTGCACAAACAAGTTTTTGACGCCATTGTTGGAGGAATTAACTATTTAATTCGAGTTTATTAGTTAATATAGAATCTGAATTTTCTTAGTTGTTTTTGGCTATATCTGATCTCAATTTTGTTTGGTTTTCTTTTCAGAGCCTATTTAGCAATTTATGCTAGAGTATGATGAAATTGAGCTCTTACCGCTAGATCCTAGTTGGAAAAATCATTCAAACTTCTCATGGGATATAATTAGGAATATTAAATTCAGGGCAATCCACCATGACTTTAGCAACAACAAGAAAAAAAGTCATATTTGGAGGATCTAATGGTTCAGCACTTCACAAAGACTGAGACTGCACTCCAAACTCAGTAGGCCTCTATTAAAAATTTGAAAAATCTGGTGGGACAAATAGCATCTACTTTGTCCAACAGAACACAAAGTATTCTACCAAGTGACACAAAAAAGAATTTACGGGAATAGGTGTTAGCTGTTGGAGTTGTGGAATATGAAACAGTCGATACACCGTCAATCAAATTTGTTGATCGTATACGAGCTTATTTGTCACTCATCACATTTCCTCAAAGGCTTCGAAAGTAGCTAAAAGAGGAACGTGTCTAGGTCATCACAATGAGAAGTGGAGTTTAGCTGTTAGAAACCAATGATAGAAGGAAATGGATTGAGAAGAATCAGGTACCTACCATGATTGAGAAACAAGTGGTTCACTATAAATCTTTGGTCTTTTAAATAACTTATGTCTTGGGCTTTCATTAAATGGGAGCCTCCAAAACTCGTATCTTAAATGGGCCACACTAACCAAATTAAGAATATAAAATTGGGATTTTACGACACTAGTCTAGGAAAAAATGTGAAAGTATAGGAATAAGAGGTCTACACCAGTAATTCAAATAAATCAAAAAATGGTGTTGAGTAGTTCTACCTACCTTAGAGTGGAGTGAAGAATAATATGAAGAGGTAATTTGACATTGAATATCAAAGTTTGAATGAAATAGCTACCTACAAGTGAGATTAAATATATATATATATGTGTGTGTGTGTGCACGAGCGCGCGTGTTTTCCTATATTTGTGAGTATAAAAGCAAGTGAAAGAAATATAAGACGCTCTATAGGTCTTACTAAGCCTTGGATAATTAATTGGGGATGAGATTTTTATTGAGGTTGGTTTGTGTAGTTGAAGCTTGGAGGCTGAGACATTCAAGTCTTGGGAAAATATCACAAATTGAAATATTTAATTTAAATTCCATTGGTTGAACCCAACCAAACTTGAATGAAAAAGGAATAAGTTTTTGAAAAAAAAAAATTAGAATTAACACCACAAATGAGAGATTGAACAATGAATTTGAGGGTGTTCATTCCACGAGAGAGAAATAAAATAATTGACTATTGAGGATCCTAAATATTTATGGTGATTGAATTAACTATGCACACACACATCAATCGAGCATTGAATAAGTGAAAAAATAAATGGTGGAATAACTTAGAATCTTTTTATGAATTGTTCAAATACTTGAGGCGAATACGACAAGCTATCTAACATATTGGTTTTGGGTTTTCATGTGCTTATGTGTTAAGTAGATAATCTTGCTAAACACAAACAAGAGTTTAAATTTGGGGACGTTTGATAAGTATATTTTATGCATGCTTATTTTTTATTTTGTACTTGATAAATTAATGCTAATTGAGAGGATATCTATCTAATTTAGTGTAATTATGTCATTCAAGGAGAAACTTGAACCTGGTGCAATTGGCATGACGAAAGGTGATTTGATCTTAATTGAAGTTATTTTGGAGAAATTGAAAGCTAATCAAATTTCAAGTGATTGATAAGATGTATTAAGAGAGCAATTAAAGGAGATGCACAAGTTTCACAAGTTAAATTCAACATTTGGAAAGTTCGGAGATTAAATTGCAAATTTTGTAACTTGCGGTAGACTGATTTTGGATGATTGTGAAATGAGGAAGACTAAATTTTAGAGAGTGAATGATTAAGGACCCACAGTGTAAGTGAGAAAGGATCAAGTTAAACCAAAGATGGAATTCAGGGACCAATTTGCACTGGGAGGCAAACATCTAACCTTGTGATCTCAAGGTGCTCATTACGATCTCAAGAGAGAATTATTCAGAGCTAGCATGTTCAAAGCCTATACGATGTGAATGCAGTCTGAGTGACCATGCGATCGTATGGTGGTTCGAGACGTGTACGATTTTGTTTCCTAGTTTAGGTCTAACCTCCAGTTGGAATGAAATTGGTACACTAATTTTAACCTAATCTTGGAGGCTATAAAAAGAACTTTCGTCTTTCGTTCAAGAGACAAGTTTTTGATACAAAAAACAAATATTATGTACATCAAATTTCATGCATTGACTTGAATTTTGAAGATGAAGAAGAAGACTCAAGAAGTGTTGAAGAGATTCAAGATTTCATGATTAATTTTTATCTTTCTACAATTAATTTCAGGTTATGTATTATCATTCCAATTTATTTTTGTAATCACGTGAGCTTAGCTAATTGTTTTGACACTATGATAGCGATGAACCCTATATTTTAAGGTTTTAATAGTAAATTCTAAATTTTGACTTTAAATATTTATTTGGGTTGAATGATTGTTAGTTTCCAATGCTTTGATTTGTGATATTTATTTTGTTCGAGAGAAAGAAAGAAAGAATATAAATTATAGCATATATTAACAATTATTGTAAAGTCCGATAGATGATAAAAATATACCGATATGCTTTACATGATCTCATTGAATGTTTTTTTTATTTAATTCATCTTCATATGTTCTCATCCTTCATAGATATATTATAGGGTCATATGTGAAATAGTTTTAGCCCGTTTGGTCCCCATTAAAATTTTAATACATTTTTCTCTCTCATTTTTAACCACACATTCTCCAATAAAATAATATTACATTAAAATAATAAAAAAATTCCTTCATTTTTAACCACACATTCTCCCAAAAAATTACTATTCAAAAATACATTATTTTCAAAACTCTCATTATAATGAGGGCTAAACAAGGACTTACTATTACTCGAGATAGATTATTAAATAAAATAGGAACATTAATTGGAAAAATCCAAATAAGTGTTGTCAAATTATGGGATTGATAGTAAAACTAAAGAATAGGTAGATTCGAAGTCCTAGTGATTTCGTTAAGTGAGTTTCGTAGTCGCTTCGTATTTTAGGTTAAAACTTTTATAATTTAGTTAGTTATAGGTTTGATTTGTAACTATAAAAACTCAATCAATTTTGTTATTTCGATTAAAGTCAGTCTTAACTAGAACCTAATTAAATACATAATCCTCATAGGAACAATCTTTTACTCATTATTACTATTGCCTTGCGGATTTAACCGAACACTGCAACTACTTTGGGTTCTGTAGGTAGGAATGTTGTGATGCTTAAATCTTTTGTGGATCTCATAACAGGATTAAACCTCATTGAAGATGAAAATTTTTTGGACGAATTTCCAAATAAAGGATGTAAAGAAATTACATTATTCACAAAAATGGTCATAAATGTAATTAATATTTAATCTAACTGAACCTCCTTGCAGGTGGTTTTTGAACCACTAACTAAATATACTTGATGTACACCAAAAAAGAAGGCTTTCATACGTTGATATAAATAGACCTTTTGAGTGGTGACATTATGGTAAATGTATGACCACTAGCAAAACGAGACATAGAGACTGCTAATCTGCTCAGCGTAGTAAATGTTTGATGTTTGTGTGAATCTCGCAAGCGTACGAGATTATTGACAAGTAATATGTGATGAATTGTATTGTCCCACTAAGAATAAATTCTAATTAAAGTATACTAGATCCCTATCAAATTCGAATTTGTAACTATTCTATGAAGTGTGCGAAGCGTTGGCTTTCGCGTATTGTTATCTATTTTCAATTCTCAACTATATAGTTTAGTGTTATTTATGCATTCATGACAATCGATAATAGTATTTTATTTAACTTTCCTTTCCAATATATGTTAAACTCTATTCTAAATCCTATTCACAATCCGAATTCATATGCTATACATTTAATCACATGATTATCAATAAGAATGCACACGCTGTACATGATATTCCTAACGTATATTGCCCATGTGTTAATCATACAATGATATAAATTTATTATGAGCCTCGCAGTCCTACAAAAAGCAATTAATTATCTAAATTGTGCACAAGCATTTAAATAATGCAACGAGAATTCAAGATTAATAAAAAACACAAGAAATACTAAACTACTTGTCTTTGAATTAAAAATAAAGAATAAAGGGTTCATCTTCATCTAGTACAAATAAATTTAGCTTAACGTGATTTCTATTATATTACATGAAGAATAATGGAATATCATCACCCAGAATGAATCTGGAGATAAGAAGCACGTGAAAGCAATATATTGTTCTGATCTTCAATCTCGAGTCTTAGTTCTTCAAGATCTTGATGTAATTCGCCTTCAATTCTTGCTAGGTTTGATCTTCTCTCCCAAAAGATGATGAATTGGCCTCTTATTCTTCAATGATATTACTATACGGATGTGTATTAAGAGACTAGAGAGAAAAACCTAACGTTTAGCCATTGTTTTGTATTTATAAAAAGTGAAATTTGGTCAAGAAACTCATCCAATTTGGGTTCCAAAAGAGTTTGATTGAAGTAAGGAAAGTTGTCTCGTCTACCAGAATTTGAACCATGCCTATGCATCGTATAATCCTTTACCCAGGATGAAAGAAAGATTTTTGCCTAGGGTTATCAAAAAATAAGCCTCGTGTAAGCCGATATACCATACGCACACTTGGCATATGAGATTTCAAATGAATTTTTTAGTCCCCAAACTTGGAAATCCTCTTTTTTCATTGACTTTCGTTCATTTTTTCCAATCTTAGTTTTACCTAAAAAACTACAAATACACAATATTAAGTTACAATTTAAAAGAACGAAAAAGAAAATATTTTTGAAATTTTTTAAAAAAATTAAAATTTTTCATATTTAGTAAGGCAATAAAAATTCACACAATCACACAAGAAGAAATAATAAAAAAAACAATGCTTTTCCCACTCCCAAACTAAAATTAAACATTGCACTCAATGTATCAAACTACTATCCAGTAGGCAAAATAAAAATAGCAAGGGAATGAAAGACTCCCCAGATATATGTCTAAAAGTGGTGGCTAATTTGGAACAAATTCTGGCGCTAGATGATCCACTTGACTGCTTCTTTTCACTTGTCCATCATTGGTTTGTGTGTTTTCATTTGTCATGTTCATACAAAATAAAGAGAAATCCATATGGGCAATATGGGATGAAGATACATAAATAACTAAAAGCAATAAAATCTATAAATCATATTATCTAGAAATCATAATAAATAAAAGGGAAGAAAATTGGGTTACCTCTCAATAGCCATTTGTTTGTAATCATTAGCTTGACTATGTTATTTTGGCTATTTATGGTGGCCTGAAAAGGAAGTTTTCAGCCTTGCAACGGCTACACTTAGGGCTAGACAACAGATAGTGTCGATTTTGGCCTGAACTCGATCCGATCCAACATATTCGATTTTGGACTATTTTGAACCCAACCAGAATTGGCTCGTAATCTAAAATCGACCCAACTTGAATCTGTTCGAGTTGGGTCACATGTTTTCTCAATTTCAACAATAATTTTATTTGAGACTTCCCAATCAAACATTAATTCTCTAAAATAAAAATAATATTTTCTGCTATTTCAATAAGGAATTTTCAATGAAATAATACTTGTCATTCATTCCACATAATCAATAAAAATTGAATAAATCGCAAATTTTTACTAAGAATAGGTTTATAATTTGAAAATTTTCACAAATAGAAATTAAAGCTTACATCCCAAATAATTATTTTCCTACAAATTAATATCATACTAATTAAACCAAACACAATAAAAATTACCATTAATCACGAAAAGTAAATATAAAATATTATAGTCATCCAAGAACTAAAAATATATAGTAATATAAACTTGACCCTGTTTGATGCACATTATTGAGTGGAGAATGCATTTTAATAGTGATTAGATGAAAAATGCGTGGTTAAAAAATAAGAAAAGGTTTTGGATCTGCATGTAATATTATTTTATTGAAAAATGTGTAGTTGAAAATGAGTTTTGAAAACTATAATTCATGGAATAACTATAATTATATTACCTTCATCCAATTTTTTATGTTCCTCCAATTCTTCCATATAGATTCTCTCCATGCTTGAAAACTCTTTAAGCCAATTTTCGGTGCACACCAAAACCTCCACCGGCCTAGGGGTTAAAAAACTATGAAATGGATAAAAAATTCTTCCTCAAATGCTGAAAACACTTCCTCCATAGATTCTTGAGTTGCCATAAGGTCTCTTGCAAGTTTGGACAAAGTAGCCTATTTATTTCCATTAACCCGCCATTAGTTAAGATCATCAAGATCACTATCCTCTATATCTTCACAAGCGTCCAACAAGTATCTATCGACATCATTAGTTAGTTCAGCCAAATCTTTTTCTGCCTTGGTTCTCTTAAACCTGGAAACACGAGTAAGAGACACAATTGACGTAGGACTTTCTTTAGTAGAAGAAACCTCACTTGAAGAATTCACATTACTAGATACTTTATTGCTTTTAAATATTTCTTCACGTCTCATATACCAATCATAAATAGACATCATATAGTCTTTCAAATTATTAGTCATATTACAAGCAACTTTCTTATCCTCATAAATATCACCAAAATGAAAATCAACATACTCCAATTTGTATCTTAGGTCAAGTACAGTAGAAATCAACAATTGATTAACATTTTCTATTTTTTCCCAATACTAGTCAAAAAATTTCTTCATGTTAATAGCCATATCGCTCAAAAGACAATCACCATTTTTACTTCATTCTTCCAATTTGGTTACAATTGAACATAGTTCATGAAGATAAACATTAGAGCTCACATGCAATGAAATACTAACTTCAAAATTTCTTCAAAAAAGCCTTTTAAAAAACTTCTCAAAAACATAAGCATTTTCCCAATCAGATGTTCTATGAGGTCCATCTCTTCTTCTTCTTCCACTATCATATTCCTGAAAATAATTGAAATACAGTACATCATCCTCCTCTAACCTTTCAAAACTTTTGAAATTTTAAAGCGGCTTCGAACATCAAATATGTGAAATTCCACATAGTTGGTATATCTAAAAACACGAGTGATTTACAATTAATTTTTTTTGACTCACACACTCTTTAAACTTTTGTTCTTTGGTAGGAGAAGATTTAACATATTTTAGTGCATTGCAAATGCTAACAATTGATGCACGTTTTTCCTTCAATCTCTCACATACAATCAAATTAACAATATGCACACAACACATCATATGCAAATATTTTCCATCCGCAACAAACCCATCACTACTCCTACCAATCATCTTCCTTTTAAGATAAGAAATAACCATTTCATTTGCACGTGCATTGTCAACCATGATTGTAAACACTTTCTCAACACCCCATAAATACAAACAAGTCACAATAGCTTTAGCAATGGTTTCACCTTTATGATTAGCAATCACTCAAAAATTCAAAATCTGTTTATAAAACTTCCAATTAGAATAAAAAAAGTGTATTGTGAGAGACATATAGTTAACGTTTTGAATGGAACATCAAGTATCAGTAGCAACAGAAACTCTTTAACTTTGGTAGATCTTTCTTAATTGCAAATTTTTAGTCCAAATACAATGGATAAATATCTCTAACAACAGTCATATGAGAAAGATGATCAAAATTCGAACATGCTACACTTCAAAATTATCTAAATCCGTGAGCTTCGACAAAGCTCAAAGGTAACTCATCAAATATTATCATCTTAACACATGCAAGTCTACATTCTTCTTTATTAAAGCCAACAACTATAAGATTGTTCCTACTACTCTCAATTGGACTTTTTGGCCTATAATCTTCTACCCTTCCCAGATGGTTCTTACAATAAAGAACCAAATGATTCTTTAAGTTACTAGTCCCACACTTCCTAGCCCCCAAATCATAACCTACCCAAAATAGTTGCATGTACACCTAGCATTTTCATATTTTGGACTCCTATAATAATGCAGTGTTCCCATACATCTCAAGGTTTTCTATTTTCCCCTTCCCTAAACATGATTGTGGAAGTGGAGGAAGAGATGTAGCATTTTTTTTCTAAATGTGTTGTTGAAGTAGTTTCGTCGATAGCTTCAATTTCACTATCCATATCCATATTCATATCTATACAAACAAATAAGAAAACAATAAACAAGAAAATTCACAACTTATATTTCAAATACCTAATCCAAACAATTAAGATGGGAAAATAAATCCATCACAACAGACCTGCTGTTTCTATTCCTTTTCCTCTTTCCCAGTAGAAATAAGCTTGTTGCATATGATGATCTCTCTTATCTTATCACTGTACCAATTGAAATGAAGATGGTTTTGATGGTGCTTGGTTCTTTAAGTATAATATCTCTTTTACGCCTCTCTGCACAACAAAGAAATAGAGTTCATTCAATTTTTCAACACCTCTAAACAGCGGTAGTTAAATATTACAAAAAATAAATGCAACCTAAAAAATGATTTATGCAGTTATGAATAAAAAAAATCAAATATAGACAGAAGTGGCAATCAAATTTTCTGATGCTATGAATTTAAAAATCAAATATATGCAACTTTATTAAAGTGCAGCCACACTACTCAGCCCAAATACGGACATTCTTTAAGCTACTAACTACTTCCCATTTAGACTTTCAAGAACAAATCTCTTACTATTTTTTATACAAATGCAGATGGCAAACAGAAATACCAAAACATTTAAGACTTTCTTGCTTAATCCATTTTAAGAGAATTCAGCGACTACGGTAAATGAAATTTGAGAAATAAAAGCCTGACATTCAGAAATATTTTGAACAATAAAGCTAGTTTTACAAACATGAATGGCAACCTTGGTTGACAACCATATGTTGTCAAAATCTGAACTATTGATGTAAAAACAGTTTTTAAAATGGATGAATATAATGATGTCAAGTAGGATGTTGTCAACAAAGATTGTACAAATAACATCATTCTATTTTGAAAGGATTTTTAAAAAATCCAACCATATGTGTAACGATTAAACCTCTATGTCCAAACCGTTATATCTTACGTACCGTTCGCTTTGGGTGGGCATCAGCCTCATTAGATATTCCGAAGATTACAGACATGTCTTGATTTTCTTCTATATCAAGGATGATGAGATCAATTGGAAAGATGAAATCTCCAACTTTGATGAGCATATCCTCAACTATTCAACGAGGATGCTTGATTGATCTGTTAGCCTGTTGTAGAGTTATTGAAGTTTCCTTTAGATCCTCAATCCTATTTCCTATACATATACAATGGCATTAGATTAATACGTTTTCCAGAATCAATTAAAGTATTTATATTATGTGAAATTCCTATAAAGCAATGTAGAGTGAAACTCACCGGATCTTTTAGCTTAACAAGGAGCTTTTGTTACACAATTGCAATGCACTCTTCAGACAATGCCGCTGTTTTATAGTTTGGCAACTTTCTATTCTTAATCAACACCTCTTTCAGTAACTTCGAGAAGTAAGGAATTTGCTAAATTCTGTCAATGAAAGAAATGTTGATGTGAAGTTTCCTGAGGTCATCTAAGAACTACATGAATCGCTTCTCCAACTAATTGTTCTACAATCTTTAAGAGAATGGGACTGGAGGTTTGTGTATTGACATGAATGATTGCCTTAACCTGTAGACTGTCTGTCTTTTCTAAGATTTAATGAATAACTAGGTTTCTACAAGGTCATCCGCATGGTATTTCATGCGGACAACCCAGGCTCGAATCACTATAAATATGTTTTTATAAAGTAGTTTTATAAAAATGTTTTTTGGAGTTAAAAACTTATCATTTTCTACATTAAAGCATAATTATGTCAAGTTAATTGGAGGAAATAACGCTCTTGTAATCGACATTCGTGGAGATATGTTACAAGCACATAAATCATTCACTTTCCTTCATTTTTCAGCATGTTGAAGATGTTTTTATAAAAATTAATTTTGAGAATTATTTTGGGCTTAAAGCTATCCTTTTTGTTCATGATATGTATATGTCTGCTGGTGATGTGTATTGCAATTCTTGAAGCTATGAACGAAGAGGTTTATGTATGGCTATAATCAGTTTCTATGATCCCCAGGAATTCCTCAGCACCATGAATTCGCCAGTATTCATCTATGTGAAAAATTAAATACACTTTTATATATGTGCATCTGTTTGTGATCAAAAGGGTGCACCAACTGATATAAATTGTATTGCACTAAAGCCCACGCCTTCTATGTTGATACTTTTCCGATTAAAGGATGGTCGAGGAAGTGGGATTCACAAGGATTGCGGAGGATCCAAAAGGAGAAAAGTGCTTCATTTGTGTAGTTCGTCACATTTGAAGAATTTCTAGTTCTTACTAATTATGTCTAATTTCTAAAAGATGTTAGTTTTTCTTTACTTTTTAAAGATTTTTAGTTCTTTTTCTTAATGTCAAGATTTAAATTTTACTTGGTTTAAGTATGCATTTAACTAAAGTTGCTAAAGAAGTTAAGATTAAACCTTAGACATGCATAGAATTAAATTTTATCTTTCTGTACGAATTTTGTTGTGCCATCCCAGACAAAATTCTTTGAGTTTTTGGACAAGATCAGTGGGGTTTGAAATCCCTATGAGTCCTCTATCCGTTGGCTTTGGAATAAAGTCGATTAAAGGTCGGTAGGATAAGTTATGCCATTTTTTATGTGTTGTGTTCAGTACCCGAGAACATATTTTTGCATATGTGCCCAATATGTTTTCCAAGGAGGATTTCTTGTCATGTTGTGGAAAACCAGGTGGTGGTTGTGCATTAATTTGATTATTAGTCCACGAGAAGTTATTATGAATTATCCAACTTGGATTGTAGATATTGAAGCATGGATTGTTCTGCTAGCTCTAGAAGTTCTGTTATGTGTACCTCCTCATGCTTGAATGTGAAATTGGTGCTCAATAGTCAATCTGAAGTTTGGTGATCCGTCCCCACGGTAGAGGTGGCAAACGGGCTGAGTGGCTCGTCTGCTCATCAAAATACGGCTTGACGAGCTCGAGCCCAAGCCCAAGCCGAACGGCTAGTGGGTGAGCCAACGAGCTCGTTCACTAGCCGAGCTCGTGGCTCGCCATTTGAATTCAGTGACCGTTTGGCAAACGGTCACTGAACTTTAAATAGCGACCAAACTGTCACTGAACTTTTTTTTTTTATTTCCCTTCTTTTTTTTTTGCCTATAAATACCCATTCTCATCCCCCTTTTTTTCCCACCCAACTCTCACTCTCTACTCTAGTCTTTTCTACATTTTACATTATAAATTATAATCTATCTTCTAGACTACTACATAGTCTACATTCATTTATCAATTCTACTTCTACATTCAATTTCAAATGGATCCACGCTCATTTGTTGAAGCTTGTTCGGCATCGGAGGTGAAGTCTAAAAGAAGTTCCTATCCCCGAAAATACTTCGAATTTCGATGCTCATGGAAGTAGTAATCCAATTTATTTGGATGACGTTGATGTTTTCCAGATGGAATGGGGGGGATGAACTTGAATTAGATATTCTCGATGCAAGAGGGAAGCGAAAGGGGAAAAAACAGGCAAAATGTTGGGATCATTTTAAATTAATTCAAACAGGCCGTGTTGTCGATGGAGTTGTAGAATCTAAAGCAGTATGTAAATACTGTCAATAATGATGGCATGGCAAAAAGGCATTGAAACCACCCACCTCAACCGTCACTATAAAGCATGTGCGGCCAAACGAGGGCTTTTTCATATCGGTCAAACGCAACTGCAATTTGGTAGTCCAGACACCGGTTCTACTACTACGCCACTTTCTACATGAATGTATTCGAATGAGAAAGCTTGAATGGGAATGGTGAAATTCGCTGCTGCTGCTGAGTTGCCTTTAGCAATAGCAGACAACCAACATTTCGTCTTGTGCGTGTAAAAATATCTTCAACCGATATACGTTGGGGTAAGTCGAAATATTCTTCGTTCAGATACAATTGAATATTTTTCTTTATACAAAAAACTATTGATTGCCGATTTAGAAAATTATGTGGATATTATATCTTTAACTTCAGATATATGAGAATGGATTAATAAAACATGTTATATAAATGCAACTGCACACTATATAAACTCACTTTGATGTATGCATAAAAAAATTATTGCTTTTAAAATTATTGAGTTCCCTCATAACACTAACAACATATCAACACTATTATGAACATTATTAGAGAATATCGTTGCGAGAGTAAAATTCGCTCATTTACATTCGACAACACTAGTGTTAATAAGATAGTTATCGATAAATTGTGCAGAGTACCGCAACCAATTTTGATGGTTATTCGTTTTATGTTCTATGTATGTGCCATATTTTTAATTTAATAGTGCAGACAGTTTGAAACATATTAAGAATGATTTTCAAAGAATTAGGGATGTATTAGTGTATATCACGATTTCACTTAGTAGAAAACAAGCATTTGAGGATTTTTGTGTCGAATCTAGGGTGACGAATATGAAAACATTTATTAGTGACGTAGGGCATAGATGGAACTCCACTTCTTGTTAAAATCACGCGAAGGCTTTGAACATTTCATAAATTAATTTTATAATAATAGGCAAATTAAAAACGATGATGATACTATTTGATTGAATCCGATTGGATTTTATCTTTTAAAATAAAAAAAATTAACAAGTATTTATGATTCTACAAATCTTGTGTCTGGAGTTTATTAATCCCACTAGTTGTATAGTATTTTAAAGTCTTTATATAATTGCTATGACTTTTCATGGGTATAAAAATGACCCCGATTTTAGTGCAATTATATATTATATGGAATTAAAGTTTAGAAAATATTGGGAAGATTTGTCCATGTTATTTTCGTTAGTATGCATCATGGACCCCCCGATATAATTTATCAGGTATTAAATTTGTAATTCATCAGATTTCAAGAGCTTTAACTTTTAATACACCTATCACGAATAGAAATTTAGAACAAATTTTATGTGAAATGTATGAATTATATGCAGAACGAATGAATACAAATATTAATCGGGTACCCTATGCACCTACTCATCCCATTGATATACTAGAAGACGACGTTGAAGTATTAACTTTATTCAAAAGCATTAACTCATATACATATGATTCAAATGCATGTGGTTCCTCTAGTAGTAGTTTATCTACCGCTTGTAATCAAACATCAGACGCAAGTTCAAATGCATTACCTGCTGAATTAATTGATTACTTTAATCTTTATATGCCTAATAACAAAACAATTAAAAAAAGTTCAGAAGAAATAATTGAATTCTGGCTAAAGTACGACGACGATGGCCAGTGGTTTTTATGATGGCAAAAGACCTACTAACACCTCCGATTAGCACCGTAACTTCGGAGTCTACTTTTAGTGCATATAAGAGGATTCTGTTTGAGGTAAGGATCCGACTGAAAGAAAAATATTTTGGAAGCATTAATATACGTGAAGGACTGACAAGATAATCATTTCCAACTGCAAGATAAATATGCGTCGAAATTAGTAGTGGCAATGGACCAAGCCGAGCCGAGCTCGATCTCGACTCGTTACAAAAAATCGAGCTCACGTTCCGCCTCTAAAACATCAACGTCATCCAAATCAATTGGATTACTGCTTCCAAGAGCATCGAAATCCGCAATATTTTCTGGAATAAGTAATTCATTTAGACCGACGAATTCATTCCGAAATTGACTTTGGGGTGTGACAAGTGATTTGTCTCTAGCTCCGAACAAGTTTTCAACAAATGAGCGTGAATCCATTTGTGAATTTGAAATTTGTAATGAGATAATTAATATTAAATAATTGAAATTGAATGTTGAAGATTTGATTGAAGTAGAATTGATAAATGAATGTAGATTATGTAGTAGTGTCAAATAGATTGTAAAATCAAGATTATAACTCAATAATGTAAAATGTAGAAGAGAGAATCAATATATTAGAAATTTAGAGAGTAGAGAATGAGAGATTGATAGTTAAGCGCAAAAAATGAATTTGAAAATAATAATAATAATAATTTAAGTGATCGAAACGGTCACTCACAAAAGTTTAGTGACCAGTTTGGAACGGTCACTAAACAATTTTGTTCAGTGACCAGAACGGTCATTTTTTTCTTTCTTTTTCTTTGGCGAGCCACGAGCCGACTCATGGCTCGCCTATGAAACTCGTGGGCTCTTCGGTGAGCGGCTAGCTGAAAACACGAGCTGAGCAGGCTCGACTCGGGCTAGTCTTTTAACGAACCCGAGCGGCTCGTGACTCATTTTTTGTTAGTTGAGCGGCCGAGCCGACGAGCCGCTCGGCTCGATTGACACCTCTAGTTGAAATTGCACGTCGTCAAGTNCTCGACTCGGGCTAGTCTTTTAACGAACCCGAGCGGCTCGTGACTCATTTTTTGTTAGTTGAGCGGCCGAGCCGACGAGCCGCTCGGCTCGATTGACACCTCTAGTTGAAATTGCACGTCGTCAAGTGAATGATATTTAATTTAACCATATTAATAAAAAAAATTTATTTTAGGGATGTGCTATGTGTACATATATTATGTACACCAAGAATTTTCCTTTATTTTATAATACCTTTCTAATTTTTTTAAAAAAAATTGTATACGTAAAAAGTTGTTTGTGTACAATTTTTAACCCCGCATACTCGAAATTGAAGTAGCAGGTCCCAAACCCGGATAAATGAGGAGGGTTTATCGTTTTTTTTACAGGTTTATCTTAAAAAAAATTAAACAAGAGGTTTATCTAAAAAAAAAAAAAATATACACACAGCCCATGAGCCACGAGCTCACAGCTCAGCCCATGAGTAACGAGCCGAGCAAAAGCTCATTTTATTTATCAAGCTGATAGTGATAAAGCAACATCAACATTGTGAAGTTCGACTATTTTCCAGTCAAATGGCCACGTAGTAGTTGTTATCGGCCATTCTCTCTAGGCATATGCCTCACAGACTGTCTTTGCATTAGTTGACTCATTAAATGATGAATCAATTGCAGATTGGTTGTCCGGAAGTAACCCTTCATAGAAGAATTATTGGACCCGATGTCCTTTGATTAGGGCACTTGCACTATAACTTCTTGAACCTCTCACACACTTCATGAAATTTATTTCAGTCGACTGCCCGATATGCATAAATCGTGCTTTAGTTTAGTAATTTTAGTTTAAGGAAAGTACTTGAGGTGAATTTTTTAACCATGTCATTATACGTAGTGATAGCCTACGGGGTTTGAATCTAACCATTCTCTTGCTTTTCATAACTCAATGTATGTGAAAATAGTCTCATCCTGATGGCCTCATCAGTAACGTTCTAGTAGATGAAGTTGCTAAATAGCTCCTACGAGAAATATGACAATGTGAATTTAAATGGACTACCTATACAACTAAAGGTAATTCTGAAATAAGTTGATGCATATTGATAGAAGTTCAAAGTTCGACTACCCGTATGGACTGTACACAATGCCCGACTGATTTTACACTAATTGCATAAATTCCCCAACTGGCATATCGTCCTCACCAATCACAACTTTTGCTCCTTTTTTTTGCCCTTTTTGTTCCCTCTATGTCTCAACTTGAATGTACTTCGATTTTCAGGTTCAAATGAAAATAGATCGTTATGTCACAAACTATGCATGCAATAAACCTAAAAAGAAAGAAGGAAACATTGTAATTTTGAAAAGAAAAACTAAAAACTAAAGTAAAGCCGTAAAATTCGAATTAAGGCTAAAATCAAAAGAAACTAACTAAATAAAATACAATCCCAACAATGCGCCAAAAACTTGTTTGGTTAAATTTTACAAGTGTACGGGTTTGTTGACAAGCAATAGTAATAATGAGTAAAGATCATTTCCACGAGGACTATGTATTTAATTAGGTTTCATTAAGACTGAGTTTAGCCAAAATAACAAAATTGCTTGAGTTTTAAAATTGTAAATTAAACCTATAACTAACTAAATTATAAGAGTTTTATACTAAAATATGAAGTGTTTATGAAACCCACTTAATGAAAACAACTAGGACTTCTCACCTATATTTCTTGAATTTTACTACCAATCCTATAATTTGACGACACATTTTTTTTTTTTTTTGGATTTTTCGATCAATGTTTCTATTTTATTTAATAATCTCTCTCAAATAATATTAAACTCTCCTCACACATAACCCTAATATATGTGTATGAAGGATGTGAACTAATATATTAAATCACAAGAACATTCGACGGGATCATTCAAAGTATAGTGATATATCTCTATTTCTTATTGGGCTTTACAATGATTGTGACTATGTGTTATAATTCCTATTATTTCTCTCTCTCTCTCTCTCTCTCTCTCTCTCAAACAAAATAGAAATCACAAATCAATTCAAATATTGGCCAAATAATCGAAAAGAATTGAAAATCTATAAATATTCAAATAAATATTTAAAATCAAAATCTACAATTTAACAATAAAATATAAGAATATAGAGTTTGTCATTATCCTAGCGTTTATACAATCATACAAGCATAAAGTTTTACAAAAACACAAATTGGAATATAATACGTTACCCGGAATATAAGTGTATAAAGAAGATGAAAATTAATCTTGAAAATTTGGATTTGTTCAACACTACTTGAATAATTTTTTTGAATCTTCTTTTTCTTCAAAATCCTGGCAATTATATGAAATTTGATGCATAGAATATGTGTTTTATGCATCAGAAGCTTCTCCCTTTAATGATAGATGAAAGTCCTTTTTATAGCCTTTAAGATTAGATCAAAATTCGTGTACCAATTTCATTCCATATAGAGGTTGACCTAAACTTGGAAAAATATCGTATTTATCTCAAACCACTATGTGGTCGCACGGTTACTAGGATTGTGATCGCATTGATTTGAACTTGCTGGGCATGAATTCTTTCCTCTTGAAATCGTAACATGCTAATCTTGAGATCGCAAAAGTTAGGAGTTGTTCTGTTTGTGTTTCAGTTTTGTGTTTTGAGTTTTGAATTCATTTTGAGTATCCATTTTGAGATTGTTGAAAACGTGTTCTTTTTGACATTTTGAAAAATTATTTTGAAAACACCAAAAACGTGTTTTTAAATTGTTGACTTGATTATAACTGAAAACACTCAAAACGACAAATTTGTCGTTTTGTGTTTTCTTTATAAATTTTTAACTTTTCGAAAATGGGAGAGAGAACGCGTTTTCGCTATTTTGGAAAATCGAAAACAGAAAATAGCTTGAAAATGGTAAAGAGAACATGCCCTTAGATGTTTGCCTCATAGTGCAAATTGGTCATGAATTTCATCTTATGTTTAGCTCGAGTCCCTTCTTACTTGCATCATGGGTCCTTCATATTTCATTATTTACAATTTATTCTTCCTCATTTATATAATCATCAAAAATAGGTCCTCTTCAATTTTTTAAAAGTTAGTAATTTAGTCCCCAAACTTTTCAAAAACTGAATTTAACTATCAAAACTCCTCCGATTGCCCTCTTAATACTTCTTATCAACCACATGCAATCTAGTTAGCTTTCAATTGCTCCGAAATAACTCCAATTAAGCTCAAAATCGTTATTCTTTTTGTCAATTGCACCGAAGTCCAGTTTTCTTATACAATTTACATAATTACACTAAACTAAGTAGATATCCACTCAATTATCAATAGTTTATCAAGTATAAAGCACAAATAAGCGTATAAAACATACTTATTATGCAACACCAACTATATTTCCAATTAATATATAGATCAAAGGCATTTAAAGTATAAAATCAAATCCAACTGCAGCCATAAAACTATCTCTACAACCGATAGTGTCCATCACATTCACATGTTCAAAATCATAAGTACGTCGAAAGTTGTATCATAGACATACAAAGGTAAAGTACAAGTATGTATGCATACACTATGCTTATCTTAGCAACATAGAAAAAAATAAAATTAAACTACCTAATTGTAATAAACCAATATCTGTGTACAAGTCGTCAATTTACATACTATTTGTTCTGGAGAGTCTAAGCCCTTTATCCATCACGACTTTATGTTGCGTCCCCCAAAATTCAAATCCAAGATTTCTGTATTACGAGAGATTTAAGTTGAATTTTGGTACCAATTGGTACTTGAATTCAATTTAAATTTCTCATAAGGCATATGTCTTAGATCGAATCTTGGGGGACGTGACAAAAATCCGTGAAAGGTAAGATAAACTTAAACTCTCCTAGAGTGGATATTATATAAATTAATGACTTGGACATAATGTTTGGTACTGGATTAAACTTAAGTCTTTCATAAGGTAAATGTTTTGAGTTCGAATCATGTGGGAGTAATAAAAAGTTGTGAGGGATAAGAGGGTCGATATCCCCCTCAAAAGGACAATATGTAAGTTAACGGTTGGGACACTTGGCTTGGGTTTCTACACTATAAGATAAAATAAATTAAGTATTCCCACCTGAGTGGAAAATGAAAATTGGAAAAAAATAGAAGAATAATAAACTTGTACAAATGGTAAACTAAACAACGTCTAGAATGTACAATAATCAACCTTGAATGACATCAAAATATTATTGCGTCACTGCTAACTGATCCTTGCTATGTAAACAAACAGACTTGGAAATATGATTCATACCTTTCCGTAAAAACTACATTATTCTTTCCATCCTAGAACTAGCAATGCCCAGCGCAGTCAGTAAATGGACTGTCGAAGCTCATTTTCGAGCATTCCACGGCCGAATCATGTTTGCCATATGGACATCTGAATCATGATCATCTGGATTATGCTTTTAGTCCATGCCATTCTTCTCTAATGTATCTGATTTTTGTTGCTTCTCAAATGAAACATTGTCGTATAGCACTGGATGGTCGTATCCAAAGGCATCAGGCTGGTCATCCATGGGGTCTTCAATTTGAGCGTTGCCTTGTCGCGACTGGTAAACAGTGAGATGCTCAAGTGGAGCATCACTTTGAGGCACTGAACACAAGCAAGCAATGGCATTAAGGCAATCACGAGGGTAGTCCTCAAGCGATTCAATCATCATATTCTAGGGTTGAGTAATCTCAACGATCGTGACCTATAGAGTTGACCAAACTAGAAACTTCATTTTGGACAGCAAAAACAAGGAGCGGACATTCATTCCATAGGTAGCACAAAATCCATGATATGATCACCTAATCACGTATATATAATTGTTACGACATTCAATATGTCAACGTGCACCAGCTTTGTAGAATTAAGATGTGTCAAAAAGCACGTTAGGTTGCCTTGATTGGAGGAATCTACAAGGCAAAACCCAACATAGCATGATTTCACAATGACGAAACGATACATACAACACAATATTTTTGAAATTGATGTCCTGAACTACAACATCCACTTTCACGTAAATGAATGTCAAACCACCGCAAGATGAGCAATGATAAAGAGAATTCCAAAATTGAATTGAATACATATTTTGTGCTAAAAAAATAAATTTAAATACACGAAGAAAGAGAAATGTAACCACTTATCACAAATAAAAAAGACACTTTCAAATTTTTTTTTTTTTTTTGAGTTCAAACAATATTGCCCCTGTTTAGTGTAGATTAAAATAGATTTTGTAGTAATTTTTTTTTTTTATAAAAGCTGATGAAATATTTGGTTAAAAAGTTATAGATCCCATAAAATGTATAATTAAAATGAATTATTGACTTTGAAGTAATTCAAAGCATACTTTAACATGAATTCCAAGATCTTTATGTGGTTGAATCACTTTGTATTTCAAAACTTCAAAATATTCATTTTCGTGTTCTTCAATGGTCCCAATCCCAATTACAATGGAAGTGAATTATTATTCACAATCTAAATGTCTAATTTTGTGAGTTTTCATGTCATATATGCGGTTCTAGGCACTGTTCTATTTTTGAGTGATTTTCCATACAAATTTCGCTAATTTTCTACCATCTTTTTTCTCTCTCCATTGCTAGACAAAAATTGAAGGTTTTTTTTATGGGAATTATAAGAGGTTATAGGGAGTGGTAGATTTGAATTCCAAACTCAAATCACTCTTTCTAATTCTTTCGATATCTTGTGGGACCTATATTTTCTAACATGTGTCACTTGCACATGATGAGTTTGATCAAACCACAAGGGAGAATGAATGTCACACGTTAGATGCTTCTCAAGATTTTTCTCACAAAAATTCATTTGACAAATAGATCGTGCGACTAGCGAGTAATATTAGAGCCTACGGTACTATAAATTTGTTAGGAATATATAGTATCTCTACTAGAAGAACATTACATATCGGTAAACCCCAAAACTTATTTTTCAACATTAATTCAAGTATTTATGATCCCTCAATTATTTATGGAACATACTTGAACTCCACATCTTATCATTTTATTCACAATTGTGTCAAATACCCTAAATAGTTAAACACAATTTTTTATGTTGGTGAATACAAATATAAATGTTTGTCAAAATAGTTTTTGTTTTCTACTCGAATCCTTCAACTTTAAATTAGCTGCTCCCATCAAATCGAATCAATTATAGTTATCGGCAACATGTTAAAGTAGAACACTGAAATAAAATCTCAAGAAAACAAGAAACAGTCAAAAGTCATAAAGTATATATGAGATTATATAAACATCAAGGTCTCACAAAATGAGGAAGCAGGACCATTTACTCATTTACCCAATATTGGTCGTAAAAGTACACGTGGTATGAAACACGTGCTATGATGTTTTCTCCCTTCCTTAGGACGTATGTCATATCCTTTATAAACAAATAACACCGTACATATCCTAGTTCTGGTATTCCCCGATATCTAACTTGAGTTCTCCTTATGTTTATTCCTCTTGACAATCTCCAATTGGGAACTCGATATGGCTATAAAACAGTTTTAATGGATAGCAAGATCTGCGATTACTTATTATAATCTCATCTTGATATATCATCAAGGCAACTAGATTATGTATATAACATGATCACTATATCTCATCCTAGCACACTCTAAAATATCTGAGGCTATGCTCGTGTGAGTGAATCAATCTCAACATGTTCGACATATTTTATATGTGCATATAAAATATTATCACGTAGTCTCAACAATAGATTACACATGAACTCAAAAAATTTCATCTACGAGCACATAAAACTCAATCAAGAGTTTTCTGATATACTATTTGGTATTACCGACAAGTATATCCCTAAATATTTTTAGAGTATGATGATTATAGACCATCATTTACGTAGATATATTACAAAGACACCTTATTTACTAATGTCTCTCACATAAATACTATTGAGTGTTTGGTTCCATCATGATATTTGAGATCCACAACACATGAAATAATTGTATAACTATCATGGATCTCATATGCAAACTAGTATCATTAGATGCCCAATACATCTATACAGAATAATTTTTTCGTCAGTCAAGATATATACTACAAGATGTGCTTCTTGCTACTTATATAGCAAGATTGAACAAGTCTAATAACTATTTATGTTTGAGTAACTCTCATCCTTAGTCAATATTTGCATATTTATTCCAATCACAAGTTATTCATTCGACAACAAATAGAAAACTGATAGCAATACTCTTCAGGTATCATAATATTGTTTCTAGGACAACATCAATACTTACTGACCAGATCCATGGCATGATAAATGTTAGGACAAGTATACATTATATCATACTTCTAACTCCTAACCGTACTAAATATGATTCTCTGGATTTTTCTTTTGTGCGTTTATGAAGTCTTTGGACATTTATGGTGACTTATATGGTCGCCTTCCGATATAGGAATATCAACGTGGTGGCAATTCCACCTTTAAAAATATTCTAAAGTATTTATAATATACAACTCTTGTGATAGAGTAAGAAGACTAGAATAATGTTTTTAATACAAAATGTACAATTTGCTAAATCCAAGTCCTTCATCTCAAAAATTGAGGATAAACATTTCAAAAATGGGCTATATGCATTCATTCTCATGCTTAGCCAATCCAATATCATCAACATCAGAACTAGAATTACAACCTACTATCATACATTTACATAAATAAAATGATTTTCATCCATATGATGAAATTTTGTACGAGATTTAAACCCTATTAAAACTCATTTTCCACTATCAAGATGACTGTATTAGGCTACAAGTGTAACTATAAAGCTATTGCAATACTATAGAACATTGTTACACAAGCATGTCCTTGTAATTTAGCAACATCAAATCGCATGTCTTTTAACTCACACAGTGAATAATGTTAATAGAGAAAATTGATGCTTCAATTTGTAAGTCATATTGATCTTCAAATTTCCCATCCATTGAAAAGAAATTAGTTTGAACTTACTACTCACCAAAAAAATTGTGACCAATAAAAAATTGTCAATATTATGTTAACCATTTCAGCTCAATCACATTCGAGAAAATGATAATCTATAACAGAATTTAACAATTCAACTGCTCAAGTACTAGAATCTATCTTTTTACATACTTGACAAAGTTCTGATCTTTATTCTCTAAAGTAGTATGACACAAATCAAGTCTTCTATTACGTGATTGATGCTCTCAAAAGCATTATATTCTTCTAGTACACTCAAAATCTTATCATGCCAAATGTTATCATATTCAGCTTATCGCCTTTATTAAGGTCAACAAACTATAGATTTTGATGACATGATCTATTAGATTTTTGAGACATTTCTATCCTCAATCAATGCCTATTTATGTACATATATAATTTTGTATTAACGCAAATTAATGTATACAATAGTTCAATATTAGGCACATAGTCGAAAGTTCGCTATGTTCCCAATCATTGTTAGCTATTCTATTGTTTCACTATCATAAACTTAATTTTATAACGCAAAATTTCATGAGTTCTAAGTGAGAATTACATTAATTCTTTCAGTTTGAGAACTTTCATTCAGTTGGTGAATCAAATTAGTTATAGATGATATTTTCTCTAAATCTTTCATTTACTAAACTATCACTTAATTGACAATCAATAGGTTTAAGTAAGGATCTCACTAATTCTACCGACCTAAGCATTCATAAAAATTTATGAATTAATAGATATTGTGTAATTCAATAAGGTAATTCCATAATGTGCAGTAAAAGAATAAATATGTACATTTATCCAATTGTGACATATATCATGATATCACAAATTAATTATTCCACAAAAAAAAATCTAATTATAATCGAAGAATAAAACTCACATTATTTAAATTTTATTATACATATTATAACCTCATTTTAATATCTATTGATATATAATCCCAACAAATGAAAGTGACATCAGAATTCTCATATTCTTCTTACCACAAAAATATCCTAAAATATTCACATATTCCACTAGTTTTTGTTCTAGATTCATTTATTAATTTTAATAAGCACATAACTTTTAAACAAGTTCTATAGTCCTTACTTTTCTAGCATTCCCTTTAAGGGTGTTATAAGTGTGCATAGATCTAGGCATACTTGATCAAGCAAAAAAATTAGAAACAAGTCACAGTGGATCACAATTCATAAACGTATATAAAATGTGGTTTTTTAAATAATTTAGGAGAAAATGAGAGAACTTAAAAAATAAAAAACAAAATAACTCTCACTGACTAAATATCACTCAATAAATATTCTTGATTTTATAAGAAAAATTTCAGAATTTAATCAAGTAAAAAATATTTTTAATGCTTCTACCAAATTTATTTTAAGCATTAAAAAAAAAATTAACTATCCGAAAAATTAAAAATAGTTTAGGGACTAATATGCAATTTTTAAAATTGAAATTGAGTTTTGCACGAGCCCTCATATGCGAGACCAATTTGCAATAATTTTTTAGATTAATAAAAAAATGGGTGGCGTTAGTGTCGCTATGCCGTCCTCTAAAAAAAAACTTTTCAATTGGTCATCCCGACTAATTTCGATGTTTTGAGTTCATCTGTGTAATCAGATTTTACAAAATCAATGTTTAAGACCATGTTTGGGACATCAACAGATTTGCCCAAGAGTGAAAATGGCAAAAAAAAAAAATCATGCGAAATTTCTTATTTTCAACCGAACTTTGAGAATAATTGCATCTTCATTACAAGACCAAAATTAATGATATTTATATCATTGGAAAGTTTTGAGAAGATTTATCCAACCATATCAAATGAGAAATATAAAACACTGTATAGAAGAAGTTATGTTGTCATGAAATTTTGAATTTTACCAATTTTCATGCAAAAAGTTAGAATTTCATTCAAATTTCGGGAGGTCGTAACTTCTTCATTTCAAAACCAAAATTAATGATATTATATCATTGCAAAGGTCTCGTGAAGATCTATCCAACCATAGCAAATGAAAAGCATGAAACATAGTGTAAAAGAACTTATCATGTGATGAAATTTCTGATTTCACCGATTTTCATGTAAAAATTCACATTTACATCAAAACTTTAAAACCTCATAACTTCTTCATTTTAATTCCAAAATTTAGGTTCTTTATATGGTTAGAAAGCTAATTAAAATATCTTTTTAACCATACTAATTGTACTGCATAATTATTAATATACAGAAAACAGTAAATTATCAAAAAATGACATTAAAGACCACATAAAGTTTCAAAACTTTACATACAAGATTCATAATCCAATTGTATCATGTAATGGCATATCTAAGCATGCATTACAACAAGGAGTTCAACCTTATGGCTTTGATACCAATGAAGTAATTTGGAGTATACTTTAACATGAATTTCTGATCAAGTTTTTTATTTGAAATGATGAATTTCAAGATCCTTATGTGGTTGAATCACCTGCATTTCAAAACACTAAAATCGTTTTCTCGTTATCCAATGGTTCCAATTCCGATCACAAAAAAGTGAATTATTATGCACAATCTAAGGTCATGTTTGACGCTCATTATTTTTCTCTTTCTTCATTTCAACCACACATTTTCTAAATAAAATAATATTACACACAAATCTAAATCTTTTCATTACTTTTCAACCACATTTTTTTTTATCAATCACTATTCCAGAATTCATTTTTTCCTTAGAATGGGTGTCAAACACATTCTAAATGTCTAATTTTGTGAGTTTTCATATCATATATGTGGTTTAGACACTTTTCTATTTTTGAGTGATTTTTCATTTGAATTTCACTTATTTTCTATATCTTTTTCTCTCTTCATTGCTAGACAAAGTTCGGAGGGTTTTTTTTCCCCTCCATCTAAGGGAGGTTATGGGGAGTTGTAGATTTGAATTTTCAAATCACTCCCTCCAATCCTTTTGATATCTTGGGGAATGGGCGACCCATGACCCATATTTTCTAACAAACTTTAACTTAAATTTTTATTTTATTTGAATCTCCACCGAATGGGGGCATTGTTGTACCCATATTTTCATGCTTTCGAATTCGAGATCAATTGGTGGCCAAAATTTAAGTATATTACTTTTATACTGTCAAGATCACAACAAATAACGAGTTACACGAATTTAAGGAATCTAGTTTCCAAGACCAGGATAACATGAATAAGCTCAACATTCAGTGACGCAAAGTGAAGCACCTTGGTTTTCTATAATGCCTCGAAGCTTTGATTATGTACCAGAACATTATGGGGCCTTAATGTAGTAGGATTTCAGCACTGGAAATAGGCCCAACTTAAATATAATAACGGAGCCATTGTTAAGACTTTCAACAGATCATTTCGAAAACAATCATGGTACATATACATTATTTTTATATCGTTTTTGACATTGTATCACGTGACGACACATGATTGAACAGTTGAAAAAAAATACACATTTTTCCGCCCAACACTTTTTGAATGTCAAACAAGATGTAAGGAAAAGAATGTACACTTAGCATAATTATTTCGAAAACGAGCTTCGTGAGTGCGTCCTTATTTTAGGTTACGAATCAGATTAAAATTAAAGGCCCACGTTCACGCTACTAATCATTATTAATAATGACCACAACAAAAATAGCATCGGCATCAAGCATGTAGTTTAATTTTATCTTTATCTTTATCTTTTTTTTCCGAGATGGCATTTTTTCGTCACCCGACATTAACAACCTCCACTGTATTGTGACATTATAGAACAAGTAATAAAACTGAATTATGTCATTTCCATTAAACGATAAGCAAATTTTTCAACATCCCTGTAACTACCAAATGTTTTCCACACATATCTCCAATGAGTACATCTCAACTACACCGAACTAGTTCACAAACGTATTGGCAATGTGTAGTGAACACTGTCGAGGTAGTAGCCCCGAAACCCTATACGTACCTTCCTTGACATATGAGGATATGGACGACGCGAGATAACAGAGCGTTAGAGATGATGTAATTGATAGCTGTTTGATCAACTTTTTCACATTCTCGAATGAAAATAGAGATAGAGAAATGACGTTCCATATACATCTTGGCCATTTGAGTATATCTGTAGCGCAGGTGTGTCCCGAACAATGTAATTAAGTACATGCTAGTCATGTCAATGGTATTATGGGACGTCAAGTATTTTGCACAACCTAATGTCGAGTTGTTTGAGTATATGCTCCACCATCTTGATAAAATGGTTGAGTACTTACTTAACTTGTCCAATGGGATTAGGGCTCGACCAACTTTATAATTTAGTAGAGTTGAAGTCATCTTTACAAGGAAAATTGCAGGATTGAGTGTATGTGCACCTACAAATGCGTGCACCTACTTTAACAACAGCATCCACAATTCTTTCCTTCCTCAAAATCACCAAGCTTGCACCACAAAATATCAGATTCTATAATTTAACCTATCAAACCCGAAATTTCCTCCAGAATTTCAATGACAAACACACCAAGATTCGTCTGTGGGACTTTAACAAACTGGACTTCCACATTAGGTCCAGTCTATCAAGAAACCAGAACAGGATAATGTTCACACTATATACACATCAGTAATACATCAAAATAGAATATGGGTCTTGCTACATGTACAGAGCCCTATAAAATACTTTTTGCCAGTTTGCCACATGTCAACACTGCATTGGTCTATTTAAATCTTTTTTTTTTCAATAGCCAATGCAGTTGAGACACTTGGCTCCCTAGCATTTTTCCCTGGCAAAAGGCCATGTACAATTGACTTAACCCATAATATAAACCAACACGAATAAAGATGAGAGTTCACTACAAAATCTAGCTTGTGAGAGAGAATATTCGTCCAAGATTTTGTTAACAACCACAACACTTATTTAAAGGTAAAAGACACCAACACAAAGTACTTTGCTTGTACTGCTGTCTAGGCAATTCACTACTACCGAGTCAATTTCTCGGTCATCACTATAACATAATGATCCAATGTTTGATCCTGAAGATAATATGAACTGTTCAAACATGACTTCAAATGGATAAAACAATACAAACGAAAAATAAATAGAAGTAGTGATGGCAATACGCCCCGCCCCGCCCCGCCCCGCCCCGTACCCCGCACCGAACGGGTTGGCGGGGCAAGGCTGGGCGGGGCGCCCCATCTCGGGGCGCGGGGCGGGGCGGGGCGAGGCGAGGCAAGAATAAAAAAAAAATTTAATAAGAGGGCAAAAACCCCCTCCCCGAATGGGGTGGCGAGGCTGGGCGGGGTGAGGGTGCCCCGCCCCGCCCCGCCCCGCCAAGAATAAAAAAAAAATTTAATAAACTATTATTAAAAAAAAAACTGAAAAAAAAAAATTAAACGGGGCGGATACGGGGCGGGAAACGCGCCCAGAACCCGCCCCGCCCCGACTAAGGCGGGGCGGGGCACAGGGCGGGGCCCCCGCCCCGAACCCATCTCTAAATAGAAGTGAAGAATTTTAATTATGAGAGCGTCAAATGCTATCCATAAGAAATACAAGCATCTTTCCTGTTATTTTGACCTCTTTCCCTCCTTTTTCTTTATAACTTCATCAATGTACATTATGCCTTTGCCTTTGTAAACCTCGGGAGGTTTGCAATTACGGATAGCAGCAGCAAATTGATGCACCCTTTCCTTGTCAATCCCAGTGCAACGGACTACATTGTTTTTGAAGCAAAATACACGAACTGCTGGAGGTACAGTAAGTTCAATCTCGTGGTATAACCAAGTTTGAGGTACAATACACGGCCTTCTGCTTCGGCTCTCACTTTGAAACCAACTCCAACAATCTTAAGAAAGCGAAAGAACTTGGCTTCCATTTTAACACAAACACTAATCACCTGAAATCGGGCAATAGCTACACTAAGTCAAGAATCTGCAAAAATGAACAATAGATAGAAATAGGAAAATGAAGACATGCAGCATAATATAATCATGGGAGAGTTGAAAGAGGTCTATCGGAACTCCTGAATTGGTGAAGAACATTGATTATTTTATTCAAGTGCAACACCCCTTCATGATACGACAACACCTTAACAACATTCACAG
This sequence comes from Fraxinus cuspidata, assembly GCA_903798385.1. Classification (NCBI taxonomy): domain Eukaryota; kingdom Viridiplantae; phylum Streptophyta; class Magnoliopsida; order Lamiales; family Oleaceae; genus Fraxinus; species Fraxinus cuspidata. Next base: position 41,609 of record CAIGRP010089947.1, read on the forward strand.
TACAGGCATAGCACCTAGTGAAAATTGTAAAACAAGACAAAAAAAAATAAAAAATACCATTCCGGCAGATATTAAGGAACAGAGAAGTTTATATCATCAATACAACTTTCTTTTGTTCTAAAGTCTCAACGATGTTGGGAATTTGCGTACCTATGCAGGTGTATAAACTCTACATCTTGTCTCATACACTAAACACACTTCTTCCTAAACATGTACACTTTATATCGACTTGAAGCCTTAGGGCACACACAAATGGAAAAAATTCTTAAATAAAATAATAATAATCTCACTTAGTAATGACTGTAAATCCAATACGCAATCTCTCTCCATCAACAATGATCAAGACAATAAAACAAAGTCAACACTAAGAAAACAAGATTCATTGAGACAAGTTATTACGCGCCGAAGCCCATCAAGAAATATACTCACCTCATTGTTGGTTAGCATCTATCAAAAGTGAAATTTCAAGTTGAGATTTCAAACAAAGTCGATAGAATGAATCTGATATGTTCTTCCTAACATATCAGCTCATACAAGCAATTTATCGAACAACGCACAGCCTTGGCCGGCCCTGAAATTTTGGATGTCCTATGCGACATTTTAAAATTGTGTCCCTTTCATGAAATTAAGAAAATATATTGAGAAAAAATATATTTCAATAATATTATATCAACGCAAAATTATGATATTTAAATACTGTTTATTTTCTTAAATATCGTGAATAAGAAAAAGTACAAGTTCAAAAACACCTCTTAAACTTCATTAAAATCCATTTGTCATCAACAAAGAACTATCCATGTCACTAAACTCTTCGTGCAGTTTCATATAATCAAACCTTGAAATAAGAAACATCAAATACTACGTGTAAACTTTGAGTAACAAATCATGTATAAATATTTCTTCTCATATTTCTAGGAGCAAACTCACTAATTAAACTTTCATAATCAATATGTTCTAGAAAAATCTTGTTCAATAGATATCAAAATTAGGTCATTCAATCATTCTTGTAACACGGTTGATTGTAAATAAGATTTTAATAACTTCGATTTTGAAAAACTTTTTTCGACAGATGCAACAGTAACATTAATTGTTAGCAATACTCTATAAACAATAAATGTATTCGAAAAGTGATCAAATCTTTTCAAATAAGTCAATATGTCAAAAGTTATCTTTGTATCTTTTGGTAAAAGATTTTACAAAATTTTAACTCTTGAAATAAACTTTTGCCATTGAGATTGCAAAAAATTACTTGTCTTAGAACAATGTCAAGACTATCACAATATGCTTTCAAATTAGTATCATCCAATGCGTTTAACTTGTCAGAAGAAAATTGAAATTCAAAAAAAAAAAAAAAAAATTCATATGAATTGAATTGATCGAACTTTCGTTTAAGTGATCTAATTGCTTGATATACTATATAAAGGAAATAATTGGTCATGAAAGAATCTTCAAGTAATTGTGCGTCCTCTGCAGTAGTATATTCATCAAAATGTTTCTTCTTCTTCTTGCGAATTATATTTTTTCATCTTTTCCCTTTTCCCTCATATTATTTAAAGTATGATACTATTTAAGAAAATTATATTCAAGAAAATTATAAAATGTCAATTACATTATTCTTAACTTTAGTATCTTATGCAATTGCATATCATACCAAATCAAACGCTTACAATTAATAAAGAGATAATCCATAAATGAAAACAGTTAAGCACAACATACTGAAATTAGCTATGAAGGAGCCTAAACCATCCAAATAATTTCCCTTACTCTAATAAAAATGTCTTTATATGATATGTAATTAGGAATAAGAAATACAGCAATGTTAAATAAAAATCATCATTTTTTCTATCTTTTAACTCATTTCTCATAAACATTGTGCACTTTAACTTAACATAAGGAATAAGAAATACAACAATATTAACTAAAATTCATCATTTGTCTATCTTTTAACTCTTTTTTATAAACATTGTGCCCTTTAACTTGACTTAATATTTAAAATTTGAAAATTAATAAATATTTTGAATATATATGTACACACACACACACACACACACACACAACCAAATATTTTTTGGTGCCCCTACAATGACGAGGCATGTGCGATCGCTCAATTTGTGCACCCTCAAGGTCGCCGGCAAACCAGTGGGGTAATACAAAATCAAATAACAACATTTACTAAGAAAAAACCTAAGGTTTCTTAACGAATTGAAATTACAAGATACGATTTTACCTGGGAATTTTTATACGGGGTTTATGAGCATATTTGTAGTGAATTTTTGGTAGAGAATGAGAAGGTCTTTGAAATTCTCGTAAGGCCTCTAATGGACCTGATTTTAGGCTTGTTGATAAATACTTGATTTAAGAAAATTCATTCATTTTTATAATTATTTTGATGCATATATTCAATTTCATGAACATTTATGAATTTCATGGCAACATAGAAAAAAACATGTTATCTAAAATCATCGATGATACAACACCATCATAGTCATTATATGAATAAGTAATTTAATTAATTTTATAATTTAGAATCACTCAGTGTTGACCGGTATTTTAACACCACGTGTGCTAATAACATTGCTTTAAGAAAAAAATCACATGGAATCATGTTGACGACAATGTTAAAAATTAGAAATGTAGAGTTGAATTGCATCCCTTGAAAAATGACGATTAGTGCCACATGCCTACACCTGTGTATAGGTAAATTAAGATTTTATTTTAAATTCTATTAATAACTGATTTGAGCTTGTAAGTCATATTGGTACACAATTTAGTTATTTATTTATTATTATTATTATTATTTTTTTTTTTGTACTGAACATTATTCATGACAAGTCTAGTTCAAAAGTACACAAAATGACCCACAATTTTTATTTTTGGTTTGGAAAGATGATTGAAAAATTAATGGTCAATTTTGACTTAGTTAAAGTCAAGCAAATGACTCAATTTGATACTCTACATAGAGGTTGATGAGTAATTTGCATAGCGAAGAAATGGTAGTCCCTGTATGATTCTTCTATAGGGCTTCTTGAATAAGCTTCTCTGTTAGAGTTTTTGAAAGTCCCATTACACAATCGCAGGTTCCAATCTGAAAGCCATTTCAAATAAAGCATCAGTTAAAACGACAGACATACTCAATCAACCAAACACGAATAATGCTACGTAGCCCCACTGGCAACTCCAATGAGGTTAAATAGCATTACTCACCAAACACACGGCAAATATTACACACAACACAACATATTGTCATTTGAGCAAATTGATTAGTTCACAGCGGGCTAGAGTTCTTTTATAATTAGTTATTATTTTCCCTTTTACAGGTTAGTCTAAGGTCATCTCCAACCTATACCAAAATTTGAGATAAGTTTTGCAACATTTTGCACCAAATCTTGCACCAAGCTGAAATTCATCTCCAACCCATTACACCAAATGAACAATGTTTAATTATTTTCTTCATTTGTTTTATTCTTAACAATTTATTTATTTGAAAAAATTATTTATTTATTTTACAACTACATAAATTACTACAATAAATTTAAAAAATATTATACAATGAATAGAAACACCACAAATAAGAAAATATTAAGTCATGTCATTAAAAAATAGTACAATCAATATAATAATAATAATAATAATAATAATAATAATTAATTATAATTAATTAATTATTATTATTATTATTATTATTATTATTATTATTTATTGTATTAAAAAATGTACAACAAAAATGGACACAAATACCTTTAAACAATTTGTTTGCAAAGTGAAAGAGAAGGGCAAAATTGTATTTAACCATTTTGGTGCAAAATGGTGCAAAGTGAATAGTATTGCAACATAAAATGGTGCAAAATATGGTGCTAGGTTGGGGAGTTTGCACCATTTTTTGGTGCAAAATGGTGTTTTGGGGAAAGCATTGGAGATGGTCTTTTGCTCTCAATCGTTCTCAAGTTCTTCAGTGAGGTTGGCTTTGAAGAAGCCCAATCTCCTTTGAGCCTTGTTCCAGACCTCTGTGTCAAAATCACCTCAACTTGTTACAGGTGAAGATTTTCTAGAATCTATAATATCAACTCTAAGAGGCTGCCAAATAATGGCATTTGCCACCACAAGGAAAGCTCTCATTAATCAAGAAAGATGAAGTTATTAACCGCAACACTATAAAACAAGTTTCAAGCTAATACTGCTTCATTGTGTGGTACAACACAGGCACGCACGCGCGCGCGCACACACAGAGAGAGAGAGAGAGAGAGAGACTGACCACTGTGTCTACCAAGGGTAAAGTCAGTGGATGTTCTAGCATCAAACCCCCAGCAACATTGAGAATTATTCCCTCCTCAAGCTATGCATATCTCATACAATTAAATGAGGGATATGGATGGAGATGACAAATATTTCCAACTTTAGTCTATAGGAAGTTTACCAGACTATCAATGATGTCATCTGGAATAGCATGAAAATAAACCTGTAGTGGTAGAATCACAATCTAAAATTAGTGATGCAGTTGAATGGATAAAGATGGAATAATTGTAGAAGATTTTATTTGCTGGACCTTAGGTAGATGTAGAAGTAGATTAGGAAAAAAGATTTAGGTAGATTTAGCTGACTTAGCCCCTATTTGATGGCCATTATTTTGAGAAAATTGAGTTTTGAATAGTGATTTTTTGGAAAAGTAGGAAAAATTTTGGATTTACATGCAAAATATTTATTGTGTAAACGAGAGGTTGAAAATGAGTCTGAGAATTAAAGAGTTTCGAAATAATGATTGTCAAACATGGATTTACATAGCTGATTTAATAAGCGTGCTTATCAATCTTTCGGCTAAAAAAAACCGTGCTTCATGTCCAAGGCAGTCCTACTCCTATGAGTCAAGGTACCATGCTAGGCCTAACCATGTGAGAACCATTGTAGGATATATTACTTTATACAGGAGTATTGTAGGAGCATTGCAATATCTCACTTTTAAGTAGGCGTGATATATCATTTTCTACCATAAGTTAAGTCAATTTATTCAATCCCCTACAAACACTCATTGGAGGGCTTGCAAAAGGATTTTAAAATATCTTAAAAGCACTCTAGGACATGGATTACTCCTCCTCAGCCACTGAACTAAACATGGAAGGAAATGCTGATGCAGATTAAGCAGGCTCGTAGGACGACATAAAATCCACAAAAGGCTATTGCATTTTCTTGGGTGGTAATTTGGTTGCTTTAAGCTCTAGAAACAAAAGGTAGTAGTCCGCTCCAGTACAGAGGCCGAATATAGGGCCTTGGCACAGGCCACTAGAGAGTTTGATTAGCTGCAATTGGTGTTGCATGAACTATCTGCTAAGGACGAATCAATACTTCAGTGTGACAATGTTGGTGCTAAATTGCTCACTTCGAACTCTGTCTATCTAGCCAGATCAAAGCATATAGAAATTGATATACATTATACCAAGCATAAAGTTGCTGCAAATGAATTGGAAGTGCATTCCCACGGAAGAGAAAGTAGCCGATATCTTAAGCAAGCCTGTATCAATTTCTCAACATCACTACTTCAAGGACAAGCTTACAGTGAAGGATGCATCACAGTTGCACTTGAGGGGTAACGTTGGATTATTATAACTTATTCTAGAATTGACGATTCATCACAATGAATCGCCATATTTTCTGTTGAAGGAATATTTTTTGCATAGATGTTCTTTGGTCATTCTTGTACAAAAGGATAATGTACATACTCCATTATTGTAGTGAAATATAGAAAATAATTATATTTTAAAATGCCATGGAAAAAAATTCATGAAACCATAAGGCCATGTCAATTTTGGTCTAATTGTTCTTTCCAAAACTTGTTCTACCTGATCTCATTGTTCTAGTGAGTAAGAGTTTCTTTAAAGCAAGACAAGACATGTCCAACCACATAAATTGTTGCTTTATTAATCGAACAACATGCATTTTGTAAACTTTTCAACTCAGGCACCAATAATCCCTGAGCAGAAGCAGGTACATTTTCATTTGTTTATTTGAAACGGAAAATAATAGTTGTAATCTCAGAAGTGGATATAGATATTTCATATGATGTACAATTCATGCTTCACATGCAAGTTTGTCCAATTTTTAGATCGCTTGTAAATATGCTAATTAAGATGGCCACTAGTTACACCAACACTGCACGCATTTAAGTTTTCCCACGTAAAGTTCTCCGGACAACTCTCTGAGTTTATTCCACATAAGCTACAAACCTAAAGAGAATGAAATGAAATGGCTCTATGTTTGACCTCCTGGCCAGCTTATTGGAAAAAGGAACCTTGAAATCATAAGACACAACATAGTTACACTATTCTTTATACCACTCTCACAATGGAGAACTAGTTCTGCTTCACTCGTGAAGTTACAGCCATGTCTCTCCATAGAAACTACGATATTTGCTCAATAAGTTGATACCAACCAACAGAGCCCACATGCACTCCTATTGAGATGGCATGTCCATTTGTGACACGTATTGGTTACCGACACTCATGGTATGCTCCCAGACACATCTGACACTGATAGGAACCTAATTTCTGTTTAATTAAACTTGCAATTGAAGAATATAAATTATTTGCAAGGAATAACAATGGCTGCCTAAAATGAATTGAGACCCCTACATCCCTTCCAACGGTTTGGCTTCAACCAATTATTTTGAAAATACCCATACTACCCTCCCCTAACCTGGAATCTATCAGACCCTCATGGCATGTCTTATTCTCATATAATTGTTAAATGTTCGAAAATAGAGGGACACTTCTAAACATGCTCAGGCACGAATCCGGCATGCCATGTGGCAAATCACTGATGTGTCGGTGTTGATTTTATTAAAAACCATACGTCATGGTGTCTATGTATGTGCTGTTTCACCTATTCATGCCAATGTCCTAGTTATTGTTGTTTTGTTGTACAAGTAATACCTACAGTGTCCAATTTACAGTTCTGTGTATAACTCTATTTGTTTTTCTTGCATAAGCTACTCATCTAAACAAAATGATATGAAATGGATATGTTTAGCCTCTGTTTGATGCACATTATTTCAACAAAATGAGTTTTATAATAGTGAATTTTTGGAGAAAATTTTTTGGATTTATGTGCAAAATATTTATTGTGAGAGTACCAAAAATGAATTTCATAAACAATGAGTTTTGTAATAATGAGAATCAAACAAGGGCTTAATCTTCTAGCCAGCTTCACAGTAAAAGGAACCTCACAAATCATAAGAAACAGCATAACTACACAAGAATATTACAGTCAATATACAATAGCACAAAAACTTCATAGCCAAAAGTTGGTACGGTCAATCTCTAAGCAGTCCACTCAGTATTGACTAATGGTATTCAGAGTATGTTTGACTGTGCTTAAAAATTTCTTTTAGGAAGTTCATACTTCCAAGAAAATTAAGTTTTGTTCGTAGAAGAAGTGACTTTGAAAAGAACGTAGCCTTAAAGTAAGTTTTACTTTTTGTTCATGCAATACGAGAAGATGCACATACATATGTTGACCAATAGCCCTATTGATTTTATCTTTTATACCTAGAAAACCAAGTAGTTGTGAATAGAAGAAATGATGTACCTCTGCACTTTCCCATCCTCCTTCTCTACTACCTGTTACCAGGTTGGTTACGACTACAGATCCCACAACTCTAGCACTGCCACCAGAATAATCTGCAAAATGAAAATATAATACAACAATAAACTATTTCATACCGTAGAAAATGCTGATGAGAAATTCAATGGACCAAACCTTTGATAAATTGGCGTGCTTCTTCCCTACTTGATGGTTTTTCTCTGATAATCCCTTCATACACCACCACCTAGATATTAATGAGATGTAGGTAAGATTAAACATCAAATAATTTATTTCTAACCAAGAGAAAAATCATCAGAATGAAGAAGCCACAACAGTATGATTGGCCACATCTTATTTCATATTGCTTGACCCTAAAGAAGGACATGATGTAGAATGCATGACTCCTTGAACACATATAGCCCTTGTTTGAGCCCCATTCTTTAAAAACTCATTTTCCCAAACCCATTTTTAACCACACATTCTCCTAATAAATAATTTTACACGTAAACTCAAATTTTTCCTACTTTGTAACCACACACTCTCGTAAAATCACTATTACAAAATTCATTTTTCCTCAATCAAGAGGATAATTTTGATAAACTTTTAGACCAATCCAAGTAATTAATATTTTATATATTGAGATGCCCAGTTAAAATATTGTGATATTTGCAGGAATTGGAAGAATATGTTATAAAATTTAATTTTATGGAAATACCCTAGAGAAACAAGTTCATTAAATTGTCGCAAAAAGAAGATTAGCACAAAGAGAAATGAAACTATTAAACTTTGAAGTTGATGTTTAAATGATGTTGATTTTTCAAGAGATATCTTTCCAATCAAAAGCTTCCCAAAACGATGATAGACGCTCTAATAGCACTTTCATGCATCCTGAATTATGAGCATAATTGTTTAGATAGAGAAAATTGAAATGATCTTATATGATGCTATACAAGTGTTGAACTTTTCACTGAATCTACATCCCCCCTTTTTAGTGGAAAAGTTGACACGCAATACTTCCATTAAATGAAATACGAGTTCGTGTCCAGTAATTCATTTTTCACAAAGGTAGCATGGAGGTCATATGTTCATAGCAACTGATATGGTTGGGAAGTGTTTATAAAAGGTTTAAATTATAAATTCTACAAATGAGTGGTGTATAAGTGGATAGTAGTTGCAGATTCCTCGAAACATGTGAATAAAAAGTGGTTTGACTATTTATAAAAAAAGTGATGCAAACATAGGAGTAACATTTTTTGTAAATTTTCATAAGGAGAATATGTAGTTAAATTCAGACTTTGAGTTCAAGAAAATTAAACGATCCTTGCACAAAGCTCAGAATGAGAAAATTGTGATGCCATTGAGTAACAATATGGATCCTTGAATACATTGATGCAAATCAAGCAACATGACTTATAAGCCGTTTTACAATGCTCAAATGGTCCACCAAGAACTTTTTTCAGACAAAAAATTGAGCATTAAAAAATAACAAGGACGAAAAGAATAAATATCCATACCGTATCTGCAGTAATTAGCAATGTGGGACATGTCAATTCCTTTAAATGGTCAGTAATTGCAAGCCTAGACATAATTGCTTCAGCCTAACAAATTAAAATATCAAAACTATCATTCACATCCAAACCAAAACAACAGTAATGCAAACATTTGCAGGGTGCATTTTAAGTCAATTAGAACGTATCTAATGTAACGTCCCGAATTTTTACTATTAGTCGTTATATTTAAATTTAGGACTCAAGTGTTGCTATTATTAAAGTCTTATGACTTTATTGGTTATTGGCCTAATCTAATGACCTTATTGATCACTGGTCAATTGTTTGAGGACTTAACTGGAGAGTTATCTTGAACGTTAGATGAAATCATGCGTAAAATATATGTAAATATGCCAATTAGTCATGATTTAAGATTTATTTGACCACTTGCATTATTCACACCACATTTCAAGCCAATATAATTGAATTGATCACATAAATAAAGGTAATTGATTTGACCACATGCATTATTTACACTAAGTTTCAAAACAAGTCAATTGATTTGATCACTTTCAGGATAATACACCATTTATACATTGACTATGCCTAACATCTAGCCATTTCCTTTCATTTTTTTTACATGGTCCAAAAAATTACGCTATATGAGACAAACCCAACAATACAGATTACACCTCCCCAACTATTTACACTCTCCCTCTCTATCTCTATCACTTTGTCTTTCTACCTTTACTATTTCCCTTGTCCTTTTCATATACAATATAGTCATACACTTGCACAATCACACGTGAATACTCAACCCCACATGCGACTTAAGGATCTCTCTCCAACAATCACTTCTTCTATCATTTTGATTTGTCAAGTGAAAAGGTAAGTGTGTTATTACGTTATTACGTGAGTAATCATATATATGTTATTTCAGGCTATGTTAAGTTATTGTTCGTATTATGTATAAGATTCGTAAGGACATACTGGAATATAAACGCTACGCACAAAAATTTGGTACTAAGTTAGGCTCACTTTTCATGTCTCCCTATGCAAGTATGAAATTTTCCTTGAAATGCATGTATAAGAACAAAAATTACTTACTCACACTTATTGAAATTTTATCTCACATTATGTATTTTTTCCCTTTCCAGAAAATTAATGATTTGAGGCGGTCGATACAGAGATAATGCCATCGTGGGATATTTAAAATAATTTTCATGGAGTTATGTCGAATTTTATTTAATTTATGTCATTTTAAGATTTCTTTGTGTCAAACATATTTTCTTTAAAAATACGTTTATTATGAATAACGTTGAATCGTAATTATTTTTATAAAAATCCTATTTATTCATTTAAACCATTTATTTAAGTTTAATTTAAATTTTAGTGATACTCGAATTGTTAAGAATTTGGGTTGTCGCATCTAAGACTAAGATCCTAGTACATAAGGCCTGTAGAAAAGTTATTCCATTACATTAAAAAAGTTTATATTCCTTTATTGAATGTCATATGTAGTTCTGTTTATTCTATAAGCAATTTACATGAGATACAGAAATTGGAGAGCGAAGACTGGTATTAAGTATTAAAGTAGTCAGCAACTTTAAGAGAAATATGAGAATACAAAAATTAAATATAATTACCATGAAAGGGTCATTGCTTGATTTATTTGAGAGGCACACCAATTAAGCATTTTTATTGGCATATTTTATTGTTTGTAACGTCTCAAAATGGTTTCCATTGACATGGACATAAATCAAAACTCACAAGTAAATTTAATATTAAGGAGTAATCTATATTTCTCCCTAATTCAGCATTTCTTGTCTAGAGAGAAGATGGTATTCACTTGAACTAAAATTTTAATCTTCAAACATGTCTATTTAAACACTTTGAATCTTTCTAAGCCCTTGTTTGAGCCACATTATTTTGTAAAAATAGATTTTGGAATAGAGAATTTTAGGAAAAAGATTTAGGTTTGCGTGTAACATTATTTTATTAAGAAAATATGTGTTGAAAATGAATTTGGAGAAAAATGTATTATTGGAAAATGGGGCTTAAACAAGGGCTTATCTTCCTTTCAAACCAACGAAAGAAAAAAGGTGGCAACATTTTACATTTATATTGAAACCACCCAAATTACAAGCTTCATGAGAAGTGATGGAACTACAGAGATAATTATGAATACCATGCATAATTGGGCACTAAGCCACTTTTACCATCTCCTACGACCTATTCTAGATCAGAGAGAGCACCTCAGCTTTTTAAAGTACTAGATATCCCGAGGCTGGAAAAAGTTGACCACCATATTTAGCCCCTGTTTGGCTCGGATTAAAATCTGATTTTAATCTAAATCAAAGTCAAACAATCAATATTAACCACACCTTTCATACCTTTCATGGTCTCACAACTTTTCAACCACACATTTCAAAATTTTTTATCAATATCTACTAAAATTTTAATTTTAATCTCCACCAAACACCCTCTTAATAATGATGATGATATCACATTTATAATTCAACTTACAAATGATGCTCCTTGAACATTAAAAATTTAAAACAACATATAAATTGAGCTTGTAAACAATAAGAAAGATGAAAAGGATTAGTGCAATTTTTTTAAGTAGAAAATGTGTCCAAATGCAGGATGTGTGAGAGATAGAACTTAGAAGTATAAATCTAGAATGATAGTAATCAATTCAAGTGTATTCATACCTTTGCCTCCGCTAGAGCCATTACAAGATCCTCTGGTTTTTCCTTCCTGATACTTTTCTCGTCTATATCTGCAGACTGAGCCTCAAAACAAGACAAATTAGTGTCACCGTTGTAAAATTAAATACAGTGATGCTGTAATGATAAATCTTGTTGAGCTGTATTAAACACTTTAAACATTAAGGATAAAATTTTATTTTTAAGATATCTCTTATACTCCCTCCATCCTGTTCTAATTACTGTACTTCAATTTCCTAAGCATCTCAAGTAATATAAAAAAATTTAAGTCATAGAGAATTACAAGTTACCATTACTTTAAGATATTGGAATTTTTAAATGACACACCAACAAACTAAGTCCTACTCCAAGTGAATCCTGTTTTGCCGCTGGAAAGATGCAAAGCAACTACGTCCTTGAAATTTTTCAAAAATTTATCATATTGTCCGAGGGCTCAAAATTAAGAACGAAATGCGCCAAAAAAAAAAAATTGCAATTTCACTAGAAACAAACAAGCAGTCGAAAGAGGGCATTCGTCCCCGTAATATATTGTATACATCAAGTTTAGCCTAGTATGATGATATATGTGATATAATTGGTGGAATGAGAAGTACCATGATTGTGAATTCATAACCCATCTCCGACAGAATTTGTCGACGAGCCATTGAAGACGAACCTAATATTATCTTTTCAAAATGGAGACACCATTCCACATTACGAGCAGGATCAAAAATCAAAATATAATAAAGAATTCAGAGCGCAAACCTGAAATGACTGATTCATTGGAGGCATTTTGTTGGTTTCAGTCACCGCACCTCACCTCCTCGCTTTCCCCTGTGGGAGTCAGTCCAATGGACGGTTAGCTTACAAGATAAGCTGACACATCCCTCCCTGCAAGGCTGCGAAACTAAAAATATACGTTAATTAACACAAAAAAGTTATTTAAAATAAGTTTTACTCAAGCCCAAGCGTGCTTTCATAATGGAATGAAATTACCAATACATTTTCTCTTTCTTTAAATTTGTAAATTAAATACAAAATAGTAAATATTCCCTAATTATTTATGATTATTGTTCTCTTTTAACCCTAACTTTTATTTATCTTCATGTTTGGCCCTCATTAAATTTTAATTCATTTTTCCCTCTACTTTTATCAATCACACATTTTGTCAATAAAATAATATTACACATAAATCCAAAAATTATCTTTACTTTTTAACTATACATCATTCAAAAAACACAATTCCCAAATCAATGTTTTTAAATAATAAAGCTCAAACAAGGACTATAAATATTGGTTTTCGATTTCCAATAAAAATATGCACAAATCAATTGACTAGTCTATTTTCTTAATTTTTCTCTTTAATTTATAACACATTCTCAATTCAAAATCTAGTAGTTGAGTGAGCAAGACTTGTTCATCCTTTGACCCCACGAATATTCAACCAAGTTGAGGCATTGAAAGAAGACAGAAGATTTTAATCAATTGAGTTTATAGAGAAACTCTTCTTCTCGTTAAGAGAAAATGTCAGTATTTTTTAACTTTAAATTATATAATGGAGCGGTAAAAGTTATTTTGACTATACCAATTGAATGACATGCTTGAATGTAACTTTTTATTTCGTATAATATTTTCAAAAAAATATTTTTATTATTATCTTAGAAGTACGAATTAAAATCTATTTTTTGAAAGAACATTGTAGCATTGTCACATATCAATATTCAAGAAACATATTTTATTATTACTTTTGAAAAAGAATATTATATTTATAATCCTTTTTATCTTTAAATATTAGATGGCAATAAAGTATCTCCCCCATTTGTTAGAATAAAACGAAATAATATCACATATATTGGACGAAATAATATACTGTTCACTTTGTTACTGATATTTTCCTCTCAGCGTCAATCAATTATGTGTTTTTCTACTACTACAAGTTACTTGAACTTGTTGAAGCAATTAAAGAAAGTATTTTTATTTATTTATGTGGAATATGTGCGTGTTTCTGAAGTAATCAAAGAATGTGCATGTTTCTGAAGTAATCAAAGAAAGTATTGAAGTAATTAAAGAAAGAATATTAAATTAATGTGAATTCATGTTCATGTTTAATTTTTCTTACTATTGTTATGATTATGCAATTTACACCAAGTACATATATAGTACCATATTAACGAGATTACAAATGTGTCAATCATTTATGTAAAACTAGGGTTAATCTAAATGATCATTAAACTTTACACAAAGTTTAAAGTGGTTCAATAAACTTTAAAAATTTTCCCGTTCACTGAACTTTTCAATATGCAATTTCATCCATCATTCTCTCAATACACATTTTAAGAAGTGACGAAATGTCTAACGTGTCAAGCAGAAATGCTTATGTGGCATGCTATTATCATTAATTGATGTTAAATTATGAAGTTTTTGTTGACGTGGAAAAAGTAGTCTTTGAAACACAATTTTTACACTTTAAAACCAAAAAAGAGGGGCAAAATAGATACAAACATCACAAAACCAAAATTGACCGCCCTAAATCAGTCTCGCATCCCCTACAAAAACCTAAATCACCTCCACAAAATCTAAAATATTCCCAAAACATAGTACAGTGGACACAGATATAATGAATCCATGGGGCATGATACGGTTCAGTGGCACCTCTACATTAAAGGGGTGGTTTCCGGTGAGTTGAACCGTGGAGGAGTTGCATTCAACCGAATTATACATTGTGTCTCCATCTCTTGAACCAAAAACAGATGGTTCCATCTCACAATTTGCTTTCTTGATTGCATTTACATATTCATTTTCGTCGACATTGTCATCTTTACAAGAAGAATAGTCTAATACAATGCTACCATTAATTTTTCGAATTTAGAACCCGGATTATATAAAAAAAAAATTATAGCCATGAACGGGCGAGTCAAACCAGTGGTGGTTGTGGCCAGCCATCGGAGTTGCCTTAAAAGAAAGATGATTAAACTACTTTTCAACAGATGTCGCCATGGATTACTACTAGTTTTAGAGAGAAGAAAGAAATTTCTTTCTCCTTAATTTTTCAGAACTTGCTGCTTGTGTGGAAATGTTTGAGAGTATTGTGGACTTGTATAGAAGATATGTAGCATGGATTCATTACACCTGTTCCACAATATTGGGGGGATCGATTTGGATTATGTGATGTTTGTATCTTCTTTTTTTTCATTCTTGATCTTGAAGTGTAAAAAAAAATGTCTCAAAAACACACATTTGTCATCTTTAGGAGCAACTTCACAATTTGACATCCATTAAGGGGTGCTTTTAAAATTGGTATGGTCAAACCCCCTGATTTCTACTTTGAATTTTTAACAATTGCTTATTTTCATAATCGCCTTTTAAACTGTAAAAGATAAAGATGATCTTAAGTAAACAATGCAATTACAAAAAACCACTTTTATCTAAAAGACAATACTACATTTTAGTTAACAAGTAAAAGTCAAACACTTGCAACTTAAAATTTCAAAATTAGATAACTTTTCTTATCTGTTTATTCCAACACATATAAAAACTCTATCATTTTCTATATGTTTCATCATCAAAATCTTAAAAATTGATCAAACGTTAAACAAGAAATATTTTTTTACTTCTATCATTTCAAATCGGTAAGTATATTTATATATGTTTAATTTCGTTTCTTTAAATTAGTATACGTTTTTAATCGATAAATCTTATTCCGACATAGATTAACATGTAGATAAATTTTTCAATAGATTTATAATTTTTTAAGCATAAACAAGAAAAAAAATTATCTGCATATCATGGTCGTAACGGCCAGCTGTCGGCTGTTAAGCTTTTATTTTAAATCCTAACAGTCCCATGGTTGGGCCGAATTTCGATTATTTTTTTATAATTAAAAATTCGGTTTCGTCGTGCAAATATGGTTGTGATTCCAATTTGTTACTTTGGTGATTTCGAATTGGATGAAAGAGATCCATGTATGGAAATGGACGAGTGATATACGTGGTGGCATTTCAATTTCCATAACATTAAGCACATTATATGTGAAAATATACCATGATTTACAAAACAAGCTAAAAGTTGATTTCTCTTAGTATGATGTGGAACTGAAATTTCAATTCAACGAGCATTCATCCATTCTGATTCCACCTATGAAGGTTGCTTTTGATGGTGAAGTTATCTATTTGAATTGAACAAAATGAGCACAACTCCTCTTTGCGTGACTTTAGTGAGGAAGTATGTCACCGAAGGTGAACAAACATGAAAATTCAGATGGAGTGGATCACAATGTCAATAATTTTTAGGATACGATGGAGATAGTACGTGAGGATGATGTGGTTATTCTCAAGATAGTTGTTTTTCATCGTGATTTCACTGTTACACATAGAATTTCGTCAAGAGTTCACGACAACGAGAATGATAATGAATTTACAAATGATGATTTGATTGCTGTATCCCGTTAAAGACATGAGTGGGACGGGAGCGTAGGGGCTGGATTGAGTAGACTGTCATCTAATTTTTTGCGAGTAGTTCTTGATGATTAGATTTGTATGTCGAGCAACTGTTTGAAATAAAGAAAGATTTGCAAGAAGTTACACACCGAATTGCACCGAAATACAACTTTGAGTTCAAAGTGAAGAAGTCAAACAAGTCATTGTTGACGATTGTATGCGTGACGATAGTTTTCGTTGACGTTTACGAGCGATGAAGATGGACACGAATGAGCTATTTGTAGTTCGTAAGTATACACGAATACATACTTGCAAAGTGAGAATTCGTCAAAATAATTACAAGCAAGTCTGAGCATGGTTTATTGGCCGACAGATGATACATAAGTATCATGACCCAGGACGATCTATAGACCTTCGTACATTATTGACGACGTCCGTTGAGAGTACGTAGTGGTACATGCAATACCGAGAAGAACTATGCTAAATTGGTCAGGTATTGTCATAACATGGGTACAACTAATCTTGGCTCTACATTTTTTATTGAGACAGAAGACGAGAGTTGTTTTAAGTTTTTTTTCATGGCTATTGGACAATGCATTCGGGGATTTCAAAATGCGATGCGATCCCTAATTTTTCTCGATGGTACAATTATGAATGCTAGATACGAAGGCAAGTTAATTATTGCTATGTCAAGATGCCAACATCCAAATTTACCATCTTCCATTCGGTTTAGTCGATAGCGAGAATAATCTGTCAATACATTGGTTCTTCACAAAGTTATGGGAAGTAATCGAGAAAGTCGAGGACCTTGCCTTTGTAATTGATCAAGGACCATCTATAATAAAATGTATCGCTGAAATTTTTCTCAAGGCACATTATGGGTATTGCATGTACCATATAAAAGGCAACTTGAAGACTAAGTATTGGGGCAAATGTATCGTTTCATTATTCAGGAGAACGGTCAAAGCTTATAGTGCTAAAGATTGCAGTTTATAGGAAAAATATGAAGTAAAGCATTCCCGACTTGAGAGTATCTAACAAAAATGGGAATTGAACATTGGGCGCAATCACATTTTCTAGGACGTCGATACAACATGACATATCAAACAATGCGGAGTCTCTCAATATATTATTCAAGAAGGATCGAGAGTTACCAATCCTCACAATGATTGAGAACATACGTAACAAGCTGCAGCAGTGATTTTACGACTGACATGCGGAATCATAGAATTGGAAGAGCGTACTAGCCTCGACTCAGGAGGATAAACTTTCAAGGTCGCAGAGGTTGCGAGAAAGTTGAATGTGAAACCACTGAATGAGTTGCCCTTCTTCATGAAATGTGCATGTAATATGGCATACATGGTGGACTTGATTGATAATACCTGCACTTGTAGTCGATTTTAGTTGGAGAGTTTTTCATGTGAGCATGCAGTCACAGTGGCTATGTATAGAGGTTTTGCAGTGAGAACATTATTTCTCTCTTTATTACACAACTGAATATTGGAGAGCAGCATACGCTAAGACTATATTTCCTCTATCGAATAAAGCTAAGGGAAAGTTCCCGACCATATTCTCTCACTTCATATTTTGTTGTCAATTGAAGTTGAACCGTATGGTCCTATACGTTCACGTACGTCATAATACCATCTACTGAAGAGTTTCCTTGACCGCGTAGGTGTAGAGCAACAGGGCATGCTCGCCAATTTTGTACAAGTCAAATTCTCCTAAATGAAAATTAGACGGATATGTAATGGTTTTGCTGATAATTAAACAATATTTACAATTATTTTACAAATAAATACACAATTAAATTTTCAATATTTTCAATTTGTTTACAATATTTATAATTATTTCACAAATAAATAAACAATTAAGTATACCATATTTACATTTTTTTTACAATATTTACAATTATTTCACAAATAAATAAAAATAATTTTTCGATATTTACAATTTGTTTACAATATTTTTAATTATTTAACAAATAGATAAACAATTAAATTTTCAATATTTACAAATTGTTTGCAATATTTACAATTATTTCACAAATAAATAAATATTTAAATTTTTAATATTTACAATTTGTTTACAATATTTACAGTTATTTCACAAATAATTATACAATAATCACAAATTACAATTGAATTCATACAAATCGCAAGCTAACTTATTCCTCCAATTTTGTATCCAAGATTAGTTGAATCCATCAACCTTATGTGCTATACTCAAAAATTCGATATACTTTATTGTGAATATGCCACAATCGTCCATACAAATAAATAATAATGTGTCAGTTTGATTGGTACTGTATATCAAAAAACTAAAGTTCAAATTAAAAAAATTATAAGTACTTACGATTTCGATTGTCTCGCCGTCTTCGTGTCTCGCACGATGGCTAGTCTGCGTAAGACAGGTACAACCCGAACTGACCTTGTGTAAGACATGAATGATCGGAGTCGTACACATATATAGTGAAATCAACAAAAACGATCTCCGCGGCAAAATAGTGATGATTTGCGATCACTAGAATGTACATATGTGTACAACCCTCCATGACTTTCCCCCGACACTTTGGCCACATCCCTATGACCCAATCGAGGATATATTCAGCATAGTGTACTCGTTACCCATAAGTTGGAGCGACTGATACTTAATGGTAACGACACGTAAGAACTTGGAGCTCAATATGACTCGACCAGGAATGTCGAATGATCTCGGATATCGTCAAGCTCGATCGTGCAATAAGTCTATCGCCAGGTCGATGTGCCATATCAAGAAATACAAATAAAAAATAGATGGAGTTATTTCATTTAATAAACAAAAAATTAGGTATACATAATAAATAACAATTGCGATATTACACTTACATCGTCTCGCAAGCCGGCACCTGACGTCATGAAACATAGGCATCGGTGATTGTCCTTTCACCTATCCTATGGCTAACTCAGAAAAAAAAACAGAAAAACTGTAAAAAGAAGCATAGATGAGTTAGTGTACTTCACTAAATCATAAAATACTTAGCCGGGCATAATTTTTCGCCGCTCTCTCAAATGCCTTTCACATGGTATGGTCTACCTCTCGAAAAGATTGGGGTACATCCCATCTAAGAACATCCTTCTCTTCACCTCAGCCGTGATGAGAGAAACAACGTACTATGACAAAAATCTCAGCCTCTTGCCGACCACCTTCTCTAGCATGTCAACAGCACGCTTCTTTCCTCATCTGCCACCCCCTCTGCCCTGAGACTCGCCATCTCCTCCGTCATCGAGGCCACCCCCTCCATCCCGAGCATCGCCCCCCCTCCCGTTCTCTCCTCCGTCACCTCTCTAGTACCCATTGAGGCTACCATCTCCTATTCTAAAGATAATAAAAATGATTCTAATGTCATCTGTCCACAACGGCGTGTGACCCCAATCTCCGTCACCCCGTCTATAACCCCTCATATGCGTGCTATATTTCTTCGGATCGATGCGACGTTCATCCTGAAGTTCTGATATATGGCCTCGTATCACTACAACATCACGGCATAAACTTGATACCTCAGGTGGCTCATCCCTCATTGCAACGCTCCTATCTCCTCTCGTAGTGTGCCCATCTCCTTCCTCATATCTTGTCGTAATGCCTCTACCTCCTCTCGTAGTGCACCCACCTCATCCATAGGGATGGCAATTCGAATTGTTAAAACTGAAAATCGCGGTTAACCGAACCGAATGGGGTGAAAAAACCGAACCGATGGTACAATGGAGTAGTTATGGTTTTGATTCTAATGACCAGGTTCGGGGTGGGGCGGGTATGGTATGGTATTTAGCAATGGTGCCCAGCCCAGAATCGATTACCCATTAAAAAAATTAATTGGGCAATTGGACTTTCCATTATTCTTTCCCAAAATTAATTGGGCAATTTTGAACTTATGGGCTCAATTTGAAGGCCATTTTTTTTAAGTAATGCCCTGAAGCCCATTAGCATTTGGCCCAATATCACCTAATACCATTCAATTCAACCATTCCCGTCTCCACTGAATCCTCAATCCGCATCTCCTCCTCTCTTCACGTCCTCCGCCTTCTCTTTCTCCCAGTCCCGGCGACCGAAGTCCACTTAGTTTCTGCTGTTTCCTCAGTCTTCTTGAAGTCTTGCCGTTCAATTTTCGTTGCCTCATCCTGTCATCCACCTCCGCCATTCGAGTTTGGTTCGTAGCTCGCCCAGGCACCTGCTCTGTTGTGCCTCAACAGTCGTCTATTCCTCAACAATAGCATAAGGAGAATGTGATTAGGAATTAGGATTTAGGTGAAGGCGTGAAGCCACCCGGCCCTCTCCTGCTCCATCGTGCTTTGTTTTCACTTTCTTATTTTTATTTTATTTTGATTTGTGTAAATTGTACAATGCTCTTCAATTGATTTTGCCAGACTTCAATTTCCAATCTTCCAGGTCCAGTCTATATACTTCTTGTTTTGTTGTCTCTGTGATTGTGAGTTTAACACATGATTTCCAATTGATTTGTTAAGTGTGAATTGCACAATTTCTGGTGGTTAGTCATTAGTGATTTGATATTAACCTGTGATTTTTGAATTGCACTATGAAATGTGAATTGAAGATAGTGTTGCCCTGTGATTCTGTGAAGTGTGAATTGAAGTTAGTATTGCCCTGTGAAGAGATTTGCTTTGACTTCTTAATTTGAGTTTATGCTAGAATTTTGTTGGTTTACATGGTGGTGATATAATCAGATGTCTTGCAATGGGTCAGCGTCTTCTGTTCCGACTCCTCCCACTTCAGGAAGTGCTTAAATTGAAGTTGGAGATACCGCTACTGGCATTCAAGAGGATACATCAAGTACACCGGGTACTTCACAAAATCTAAGTGAGATAAATGAAAATCCTACTCATATAGATCTAGGTGATGATGAGGAGTCGACTGAGAAAATTAGAAAAAGAAAATTGACCTCTACAGTATGGCAGCATTTCAAGCTACAGAAAATTAATAACGTGCCCAAAGCAATTTATAAACAATGCAAGAAACAGTTAGGT
>CAIGRP010089948.1:0-14034 GCA_903798385.1 Fraxinus cuspidata
TGCATGTATATCGTGCAAGATGATTTATAACTCTTGGACTTGATTTATCACTGTTTTAGAATCTATCATTTTGAAGTCCAGGAATTTGCCTACAACGAATTTCTCCAATCCCTTCATCTTCCGTTTTGTACTTCTTTTCCAATGATTTCCACATTAATTTAGCTGTCTTGATTGAATTGTATACGCTGTATAGTGTGTTGTCAAGACAATTGAGGATGTAGTTCATGCATAAGAAGTCAATATGACTCCATGATCGAATGCTGCTTGTTTTTTAGGAGTTATTTCCTCCTCAACAGTTGGAGCATCTTCACTAAAAAAATTGACAAATTCAGAGTTGTGAGATAAAACAGCATTTTCTTTTGCCATATCTTAAAATCCACCCGCGTGATTTTTTTCGATTTATCTGTGAGCATTGTTATGAGGTACAACAAATGTAGTATTACTTTCCATTATTGTATTAAGATTGTTGGCAAATAATGATTTTACCGTGCTATAATTTAAAATAATCTTTTGCAGTGAATAATCAGTTGGGTAGAATATCGGCTTTCAAAATGAACGGAATAAAATAATAATGGTCGAAGCTTCTCAAGTTGAGAAAGAGGAATTCTCGATAATATCTCGCACTGGTACGACGGTATTCCGGTACTCGTCTCCAAAGATACAACGACCTTAACTTGTACTGATAGTATTCCAAATTACAAAACCCGGCGAATCTACTAACATTTTTTATATATCTAAAATTGGATGATTAAAATACACGAAAATTATATTCGAGACTGAAATACAAAATATGGAATAATACAAGAATCAATGAATATAATTTGCAAGAGAGAAAAAAGAGTTCAACTCTTTCTCCTTAAGACGATAATGTCTCGCACTGGTACGACGGTATTCCGGTACTCGTCTCCAAAGATACAACGACCTCAATTTGTACTGATAGTATTCCAAATTACAAGACCCGGCGAATCTACTAACATTTTTTATATATCTAAAATTGGATGATTAAAATACACGAAAATTATATTCGAGACTGAAATACAAAATATGGAATAATACAAGAATCAATAAATATAATTTGCAAGAGAGAAAAATCACAATTGATTTTTGGAATGAATAAAATCCGGGATATGGAAACCTTTATATAGAAGTTGAAAAGTTATGTCTGAAACAAACCCAACCCGTTTGAACAAGCGGTTCAATATAATTTGCAAGAGAGAAAAATCAAAATTGATTTTTGGAATGAATAAAATCCGGGATATGGAAACCTTTATATAGAAGTTGAAAAGTTATGTCTTAAACAAACCCAACCCGTTTGAACAAGCAGTTCAACTATCAATCATCAGTTTCTAGAAGAAGCCACGTGTCGCGTATAGATAATTTGGAAAAAATAAATAATATAAATAAATATATTATTTTAAATAATAAAAATATAATTCAAATAATATTTTCCCAAGCCCCCGACCCGTGAACGTGATGTGCCGAGCTAGCGGGTCGGACGACAGTGCACGTGTGGGGTTTTGATTCAACCTACTAGCATGTAGGTAATCTTCCCTTCAAAGACTATTGGTATCCCTCGAAGTCCAAACCCAATTTCCAAATTTGAACAATATAAGTGATTTTTATTCTTCTAGTTTTCCTATGTAATATTGTCACTTTCCAATTTTTCACCAAATTTTATTCTCAATTTATTTCAACTTAAGTGGTCATCTTTCGACTTTAATTTCTCACTCACCCTAAATTAGTTTTGAATTAAAAAAATACATTAGATTAATCTACTCATGGAGTACAACACACTTTGTCAAAGAAATGTTTTATCCAACTAACGGGACCCACTAAAATAATTGGTCAAAAGTTGCTAAAACCAACTAATTAANAAATTTTATTCTCAATTTATTTCAACTTAAGTGGTCATCTTTCGACTTTAATTTCTCACTCACCCTAAATTAGTTTTGCAAGAATAAATACATTAGATTAATCTACTCATGGAGTACAACACACTTTGTCAAAGAAATGTTTTATCCAACTAACGGGACCCACTAAAATAATTGGTCAAAAGTTGCTAAAACCAACTAATTAATACTAATTTTTCTAACAAACAGAAGCTCTCAAGCCCGCCGACCCGTTCCACCTTCTTCTTGTCACCAGCAACAATGCAAAAGCGTCCTCGAATTAGACAGCTTCTCATCTGGACCTGATGCTCCAGTACCAATTGTCATAAGGCTGCCTCAAAATCCGGCACACAACCTATAATGGTGCCAAATTTTCTTTAATCTCAGCAGAACATGTGCAAGGGCACCTATTCAGGTCAGAGGGGCTGTTTGTAGCAGCCTGTTACGGGTCGCAAGTTAATGACTTGATATTTAACATGACACATGAATGTTATAGCACTAAGTGGAAAAAATGAAGTAGGCCTATGTTTAATCCATTCTAAGCTTCAGCGATACATGACGATGAAGGCGTCGCCTAATTTGGTGGGGAGATGTCCATGGTGGCAGCGTCATGTCCAGGTCGTGTTCGAGAAATTCGGGTGTGCATGCAGGCACTGTGACATGGCAGCAATGCAGGCAGACATCACAAGCATATTGCAGACAGCACACAGGATGCAGTCAGGGCATGGTTGGACACAGACTATAGTCAAGGCATGACGCAGATAGCCCTGTAAGATACCAGGCTGCAGGCATGGACAGGTTTTCCCAGCAATGCAGGGTGGTTGTCTAAGGCAGAATACTGTCATTCCAGCAATAGAAATACCATGGGTTGCAAGCTGGATATTTTGGTGATGCAAGTGGAAACTTATCCAACTTGTGTCACTTGCAAGATAATGCCAAGGAGGAAGCCAAAGCCAATTTGGTCACTATGAAAGTGACATGTCCACTTGCATATGAGTTGTAGAGACATGCAACCTGCAATGAAGTAAATTTCAATTTTACTTCCTTATGGTCTAAGGAGGTTAATGCAACTTGCATCCAATAAGAACTCTTGGATGAAGATTGATCTTAGCCATTGATTCCAAGGCAACTTGCAATGTTTTGCCTATAAATAGAGATGTAATCTCATTTGTGAAGATTCATAAGATAGGATGTAAGATTCATTGGAGTTGAGTTATTTTTATACAAAGAGGATTTTTCCCCAATCTTACTTGTCTTCCATATTTTTCTTACTTCAACTCCCCTACTCTAAATTATAGTAATTTAGCCTAGTTGGTTAAATTCTTTGTGAGTGTGGAAATGTTGACTTAACGTTTTCTCGTGAGGGACGAAAATTGTGAACGTTAAGGCCGCACGGTGTCTAGTTGTTCGAGTGTAACGAAACTAGGCCCGTGACAAGCTGATGGCTTTTGGCATGGATTCTCCCCACTTCCTTCCCTTCTCCTATATGTGAACCATGACTGAAGACACTCTTCAATACATCATACAATGTCTAAACGATAATCTCAAAAATCTCTCCAACATAGAATATTACATATAAGTTGATACATTGGGCGATACAGTTCAAAATTTATTACAACGTATACAATGGAAGCTAGCTTACTACCATCAACAAATTTATTAAGAGCAACCCTACTTTCCAGTTTCCAAGCATAAATTTATTTTTAACCGTCAACCTTTGCCTCCATAGTAATTATTTCATCTGTACAAACATCCTCTATACGGTGGAGTAAAGTAGTCAGACCCATTGTTGTCGCCATATATTTGAGGTGTACACGATGAAATCGGAGCTAAACAAAGACCTCGACTCCTCAGATCTACCTCCATGTCTCCCATATCCAATCCTCCCCATGGATCCTGCGCATTCACATACACACACAAAATTAAATACATATAAATATCTTCTCTAGTCGAAGCTTTCGCCACACATTATTAAAGTTCTCTTTGGGTTCTGAAAAATGAGCGTCTTTTTTTCATCTAGAAAAACAAAGTGGATTTCTTCCCCCTTTATGATGCTTGTTTTAAATGATCACCTTGCATGAGTTGTTCTTCAAGTAGGGGTTGGTCAATAGCTGCAGAAAGAAATGAAAATCTTCCAGGTTACAAATAAATGATGAAGTATATTTTCAAGTAAAAGAATGCCATATATTCTAGTTGAGTTTCTTTTCCCCTTTGATGCTGTGATTACCTGTATTTGTTCTTGTAGAAACCTTATATAGCAAATTGTCTCCCATAAAACAGATGCTGTGTCGGTCTAAAACATTAAACCAACACATTGTAAATCAACAAATTCCTGGAAAATAATATCTGGCTAGTCTTCATATATTAAGGTTAGTATCTAACCTTTCCGAATGGCGACACAATTTGCTGAAGAACTGTGATTTTGTCTGTAAACTTTACTTTGGGAGCCTGTGTCTAAATATGAACAAAAACATTTCACAACAAGCTCATGCTTGGTTTCTCAAACTCGAAACCGGGGACAGTGGAGGCAATTGCTTCCGCTGGACTTTTAAGTTACAAATGTATATATAATAGACTTTTTCTCCCAAAAATTCTATCTATTTACATCTTGGTTCATTTTTATGTACTTGTGGTCTTAACTAGTTTTGTTTTCAACTTGAAACATATGTTTTATTATGGCGTTATTTGATTGTAACGAATTCAATGAAAATGTCTGACCGTTTGATTGCAACGTGGAAATGGAAATCGAATTCCATGGTACAACAACTTTAAGCTACATTTTCTTTGTTTTCGTGGAAAACGAATTCTTATGGATTTGATGGGTTTTTATTAACTAATATGGAATTGGACTAAAAATATTTGATTATGGATCAAATTAGCAAAAAATGAGTGGATCAATGGGATCTTTTTTCAAGCACGTTAACGATCTAAAGGGTTAAGAGCACATGTATAAATGGATGTTTGATATAGTATTAAAGTCATTATGCAACGTTTTTGAATAATGGAAACCAATAAAGGACATTATTTAATATTCTTGATTATTTACTTCAGTTATGTTCCATTAGACTAGATTCGTGGCTCTGTCCCTTACACGACGGATTTCCATTAGATAATTTTGATAATTGGTTAAATTGCAGTTACCATTGTAGATGAGACAGTTGGATGTTGAAGCATAGGCTTCTTCATAACTGTGCTTGTTTCTGAACTCTCTTCGCTTCTTTTCTTCTTTCCTTCATGATTTCTGATTCTTTGTGCCCTCACGTTGCTTCTTGTTACTGTAGAGCTTGTTGCTATTGGAGACTGAAACTTTTTCCAGGAAGACCAGGAAAAAAATTAAACAATTAGGTAAATTAATTTCATGGTTTTAGATATATAGTACTCTGGTTGCTTTTATTATTTAAAAATTCTCACTTAATATTGATTAGTAATGGTCGAGGAGGGAGAAGAATATATATGATAGGAGAGCTTACTGGATAGGAAGTTTGTTGCAGCCTCTTCTTAGAATCTGATAAATTCACAGTTTCGAGGTCGGATTTATATGAGTTGACATCGATCGATGGCTTGTTTGAATAACTGCTAAAAGTTGCAAGATCAGCCAAATTTTTTGAATTATTCCATTGAGTATCTTGTAAAGTTAATCCACTATGGTATCTGCCATGATCACCCCCAGTGGCTGTGTTCTTGATAGAGGTCACTTGATATTTAGTCCCTTCATTAACACTGCTGAACAACCTAGGAAATGCAGTCCCTGTTGCCTCACGGCCTCCTCCTATATTTTCTACTTTCATTTCATGACTATTTCGACATGACATTGAGCTGAAATTCCTGTCCATGTTTCCTCCAGACGAAGTCAAACTGTTGCCACTATGCTTTAATATGAAACTTAATGATGTATTGCATGAACATAAACCAAACTGATGGTTATTGGATGCTGTACACTGATTGCACACTGAATTTGACAGCTTGTTTAGCCTTTCAGCTTCAACCGAGCTCTCGTTTAACTCTTTGTTGGTACAGTTTAAATATCGGAAATTTGTGATATCCCATCCATTGTCCATTTTCTTCAAGTGGTCATATTGAGGATCAAACATTCTAACCGGCAAGTTTTTCGAAGAAAATTCATCTTGTAGTTTCTCTCCAACATCTTTACTATTCTGCAAGTCTCCATTGCTACCAGTTCTGCATATCACACAAATTGACTAAGATTGAATTTTGCTCTTCCTCCAGGCCAGGTAAGTTAAATTTAGATAAATAAACATGTCGTCTCTCTAATAACTTAAACTTTTGGTCGAGATGGTTCAACAGAAAGCATATGATCAATACATCTTAATTATACAAGTAACTAAGAATGGTTAATCGACACAATTATGTCTCCAGAAAATTTGTTCAAATTAAAATTTTCAGGTGCCTATATTTAATTAGTTCTTTTATCGTAATATTCCTCATGCCCATAACATCTCCTTAACACTCGTCATTAAATTAATAGAAACAATGGTTTAAATTTGTGCTTAAGAATGAGATAAATGTTGGGTTATGATTACCAATAAATCTCGGATAATGATATTAAATTGTTTGGATTATATTTCATAGTCCTCAGCCAATGAGTGAAATAACTATTAATATAATCAATTTATAGGCTCAACTCAAAAACAACTCGAGTCATTGAAAGCAACTTAATTAGTTAACGTTGCTCATGGCCACTATATCTCTTGGATGATACTTTTAATGTGTTGGCTCAATTATCTTAGTGTTGACCCATTTGTTGGATAATATTGATCCAAGTCTTGGTAATCTAAACTAACAAATATATAGTGTTGGAAACATGTGTGCGTTTTGTGAATATATTAGAGAGATAGTGTGGCTGCTTCCCGTCTCCTTCTTCGTGCCTTGCCTTCTCTCTGCCTTTGTGGCCTTTTTGCAAACACCACCATACTTGTGTTCCTTACAGGTATATTAGAAGTGGCAACCAAAGCGATAGGAGTAGTTGTGGATTGGAGTCAATTGATTGTGGTATGATATTGGTAAGTTAAACTGAGTCCGGATTCTACAAATTGAAGGTCCATTTCTCTACAATAAAAGTTACATAAAGGGGTGCTTAACACTAGTGATGCTATGTATGTAGTATTATTCGAATAGAATAGTTTAGGAACCATATGATTGATCACTCAAGCTATCTTCACCAACCCTATAAACTAAACATCTCTTCTATTCTTGGGAATAAAACATGTTCTTCTCACCTACCAAAATGAACAAAAAATAGCTATACGGATGCCACAACAAAACAAGAAATTTAAGATAAGACAAAATAATGGCAACACAAGGATAAATCCAAAATCTTGGAATGAAAATAATTTTTTTTTATTTTTTTATTAGGATCCAACAATTGTCATATATACTTACAAAACAACATGGCTCCAGGATTGATTATCAGAACGCGTTTCGCCAACCAGCTCATCAGTCGAAACACTTCCTACCAGTCTGCGCGACGATTCGACACTGTAACCAGACTGATTAGAAACATTTGTGTACGTCGTAAACATGGAAACATCCTCTTCACCAGAAGAATTGGAGTTGTTATTTTGTTGGTTCCATGGATTATCTGTAGTACTCCAAGAAGATAAAGAATTTGCATGGAGATCTGGCCACCAATTATACAAAGAGGAGGAGGTGGCCGCAGCAGCAGCAGAACTTTCTTGACATTCTTCAGCCATATCTTTAAGAATACTGAAATGGTATAAGGGTTTTCTATTATTTCTGTGCTTGCATTCAGTGGGGGCTTTGAATATAAGGATGCATTTGATGGTCAGGTTGAAATAAATTTTGAAGACAAGATAATAAAATAAGCAATCTTTAGGTCTCCACAAGCCGTGTTTCTTTTTTCTGGCAAAATTTCCACTCAAGTTTGTGCGCTAATATTATAATTGGGGTTGGGCCACCTGAGTTTCGTTGTGTTTTCTGTGTTCTTGTTGGTCTGTCTTTTTATCCACCTCTACATGTTTAAAATATACGAAATAAAACGGATAAGACGCACATACGAGTAATTATATTTTTCTTGAAGGGATTTTACCTTGTAACTTTAGCAAACAAGACATGGGAATTAAGGGAGAGTTCAAGAAGTTGATATCGAAGTGAACAATTTATAATTTTAACAACATATTTTATGGTACTTTCATTTTTTATCGAATTTTCGATCACATATTTCATCATTTTTTATCAAAGTTCGCTTAAATTGTTATCAAAATCTTTATCCAACAACCTCTAAAACTAGAAGATATTGTAACCAAACATCTACAACTTTGCACCAGAAAAGTATATAATTGGTGCAAAAGCTCGATAATGACGAAAATTAAGTTTAATTACAAGAATTGCTTATTTCTAGCGATTTGGTTTTTTGCTCAGTTCTCTTTATAAAGTGAAAGAGCAGAAGACAATTCAATATATGTTGTTTTTACAGTAGCTCGATCTTGTTTCTCTTGACTAGACTTATAATTTTTCGAAGTGAAGACTTCATCTTCCAAAACTACTTTCAATGAAGTAGGATCTTCAACAACTTTCTAGTGCCTTGAGAATATACACACACAGTTTTGGTCTCAAAGTGTTAAAAAATTGCCTTGCTAACTAGCATAATAATGTAGGGGTAGCGGCGTAGCACATAGGGAAGTATGAAAACACGGAACTCTCGAACAACTTTATAATTTTTGCTAATCCTTTCATGAATACTACAAAATTATACACCAAAAACTAGTTGATTTACGTTTAATACAGAGAATTTGAACTTTTATAATTCGTACAAAATATTGAGAATTGGACACATAATTGAGAAACTCAGAAGTTGTTCTCTCCGCATTTTAATTTTTTGTTTTTAGTTTTGAATTCATTTTGAGTTTTGTGTTTTGAATGTACATTTTGAAATTGTTGAAAACGTGTCATTTTTAAAAATTGTTTTGAAAAATTCCAAAATCTAAGTTATAATTGAAAACATCCCAAACGACAAACTTGTCGTTTTTTATTTTCTTTGTAAATTTTAAACTTGTTTTCAAAAACGCGTTTTCGAAAATAGGAAAGAGAACGTATTTTCAATGTTTTAGAAAATCGAAAACAGAAAACGACTTAAAAAGGCAAAGAGAACATGCCTCGGTTTTTTATTTCACAAGTCTACGATTCTGTAAAAAAATCCTAAACTACCATTTTAAAAATCCTAATCATAGATAGATACCTATTGGAATACTAGCTAAGAAAAACCTTAATAAAAAAAAAATCTAAAATACCATTAAAAACACTAAAACCTTAAACTAGCAAAGTAATCCCTAACTGAAAGAGAATGCCATTGTTACTCTGGAGTTTCTTTTTTACATGCAAAAAGAATCCAAAATAGTTCCCTAACTGCAAGAAAATGCCTTTGTAACTCTGGAGTTTCTTTTTTACACGCAAAGAAAATCCAAAATAGTTCTATCGTATACTATTTTGTAGTTTTTTTTTTTTTTTTTCCTGTTGAAGGATCGGAAAATAAACTACGACTATAATCATAAAAAGCTCGTTCTTTTTTATTTTAATAGTAAATTCTTATTAGATTGAGTCTCAATAAACTTCATTCCCGTGACGTAAAGCAGCAAGACTTATAAAGGGCCATCTAATCGAGTTTTTTTTTTTTTTAAATCGAAAGAACTTGATTTGTGGAAGTTTTCAACGCGAAATACCTATAAAGATAACAAAAAATGTGCCAAAGATATAATGTTATTAAATCAAACCTCTAACATTATGAAATTTAGACATACCAAAATTATACACCTTGTCGGTTAGCCAAACTTTAATGCTCGAAAAATCATAAATTGGACGAAAATGTGATGGATGGTGATGTTGAAGTAAAATATATGTTCAAGAATGAAAATGATGATGTTATTTACTTGCTCCATTCTTGAAAATGATTTCTATTTGAAAGTATAGCAACCGTTTATAATGGTTAAACAAAAATGCAAAGAAAACAAAGGTAGTCGTTTCCTAGAATAAACTAATTTAGGAAAGAAAAATGAAAAGAAACAAAAATAGTTGCGAGGTTTTCTTTATCCATTTCTTTCATGGAAAAAGTACAAATGAAACGATATTTTTTTGGGAGACGTTATTTTCATCCATCGTTCTTATAAATATATCACATTTTAAAAGTTTAAAAAAGTATTATATTCATACACATTAATTACATTTCAATATTATCGTTATTGAATTTATTCTTTTAAACAATATACATCCACGTCACTTTTAAATATCTACCCTCTAAATATATCCCTATTACAATTTTAAAAAACTACAATATTCATCATATTACATTTCAACATTACTCTTATTAAATTCAATCATTTAAACACTATATATCCACAAAATTTAATAAAATAAATTATTTATATATAAAAAAACAGAAGAAGATATATAACGTCATCAAGGGGGATATATTATGCTATTTTGCAACAGATTACGTCACTTACCTCTAGAAACAATTAAGATAAAAACTAAGACTTTTTCCCTCTTGTGCTAACTGCAAATAACATAAGATTTAAAATTTCATTTAACTTGTTTGCACCTGTCCTCTTCCCATTATAGTTTGTCTACAAATATGTTGGACAAAGATTATAACTAACAAAAAATTGAAAAAAAGAAAAGAAAAGAATGATACTTTGGAATTAAAAGGACAATGCTAAGTGTACAAATTTTACGTCACAAATTTTTTTATAGATAATTGGCGGTTTTTCATTTGCCCATGACAAAAAAAAAATCCAATCAAATGCTGCCAGCATTTGGAAAAAATTCTATTAGGTTTTGTTTTGTACGTATATTTTTTTCCGAATTAAAATACGACATTATTGTTGCAGTAATAATTGTCTTTTGAATTACTTCCCAAGTCAAAGTGCTCAATGGAAGACAAATCAATTACACACGCCCTATATGTATTAGAGCTATATATATGGTTATAAACAACGAAGAAAATATCGGATAATTTAAATACCAATTTGTTGTGATAATAGAGAAGAAAATAATGACACAATATAAAATAATTGATCACAAAATCAAGAATAAAATGATTGATATGGGAATTGAGATTTCACTAAAATATGAAAAAAGAATACAATGATTTTGTATTTATGATTTGTCTAACTTTGCCTAACTTATTTTAAAATTCAATAAAGAGTCAAATATATACACGAATATTTCAAACCCCAAAAGTAGAGTTATAGATGAAAATGAATGTTCAAAATGCGAAAATGGGTATGGGGAATGAATATGGTGCTCGAGCGCTAGACGGGCATGCCCCAACGCTCAAGCGTCCGGCTAGAATTCAAATAATTGCGCCGAAAAGTTCTCCCTAATCCATATCTTGATCTCTTCAAGTCTAACACAAATTTCAACTTCCAATTAGACTCTCAAATAGATTTTCAACTAGAATTTGTCAAATAGATTTCGAATAGGATTTCAAAAACATTCCAACAAATAAAATTCCTCTTAATGTCGACGTTAATTAGAATTGTCAATCATCTTCAAAATGGAATTTGGATTATACCCTAATTCTAACATATATGTATAGTTCATGCCGTCAAGATCCTCATTTTGTGTAAAAAGTTCTCGTTAATTTCAAAACTAATCGAAAGTAAACTCTACCAAAGTTTTTACTAAGCTTGTCGTGTTATAAGAAAAACAAGGGAAATACAGGATTAGCAAGTACACATAATTGATGTGTGGTTAAATAATTTCCTTCTACACAACTTCGTACATAGTGATTGAATAATTTTTCTATCCTAATTACATAAAGCATAATCAATCATGCTACTTTGTTTTAGCCCGTAATAATGGCGATTTCAATTATCAATGTGGAAGTTCTGCAAATCATAGCGCACGACACGACCAGATATATTTCATGCTTGAGAAAATGCATTTGTACAAAGAATTCCAACAAAATTTAAACAGGAACCCCATGTGAGTTTAAAATATTGAAAAAAAGGGGCCCCACCTGCTGTGTCTAATCTGTTGAATTTCTGTGGGTCTATCTTATGTACCCATAGTATAATGAACCGTGACACACGAACACCTCGATTGACACATTGAATGACTAAACACACACACACACCTCGGGGGTCAAGCATTATTTTATTCACGCTGGAACCACGCGTAATGTGAGGGTCGGTGACCCGACGTGTCAACCATTTTCGGGTAAAGTGACTTTACTCCAACATAATTGTGGTTGGTCAATTAATTTCGGAGAATGAGCCCCGCCCAAATTTCCAGATTAATGATTCCAAAGAGTGTTTGTTCTCTTCCATGATTTGTTTTGGCTCTAATTGAAGAAGATGTATTATAAATATCAGGGTATTAGTCAAATGTAAAATCTAAAGGAATATAAATGGTCTAAAAGCACATAATTACGATAAGGGTAATTAGCGCATAACTCTCCACATTTTATTGTTATTATGGAAAACGTCTCTATGTTTTATTTTTTTGGCATTTTTACTTTTATTTCTAACTTTCTTTGAGCAAAATGTCATTTTCATTTATTTTTCTCAATTAAAAATTGTAAAATGACGAATATATCACTCTCTTTAAATAAAATACAAAGAAAAAGAAAAAAATAATTGCAACAATAGTCCCAATTTTTTTTAAAAAATCGCAAATGAGTCTTAAATAAATCATTAAAAGGGTAATTAGTACATAATGTCCATACATTTCACCGTTATTGCGAAAAATGTCCATACCTTTTTTTTTTTTTTGCTTTTTCACCCTAAATTACACATTTGATTGCGAAAATCATCATTTTCATCCAATTTCTCAATAAAGAGCTATGAAATAATGAATATACCCTCCTACTAAATTAAAAATAATATATTTTGTTAATTTTTAATTCTTTAATAATTTATTTGGAACTCGTTTATACTTTTAATTTTTTTTAAATTTGTAAATAAATTTAATTGGGACTCGTTTGTATTTTTTAAAAAATTAATTTTTTTTTAATAATTTATTAGGGACTCGTTTGCAATTTTAAAAAAATGGGACTACGGTGTAATTAATTGTTTAGCTTTTTTTATTTAAATAGGAGTGTATATTCATTATTTCACGACTTTTTATTGAGAAATTGAATGAAAATGGATAGAAATGATGTTTTATGTAATCAAATGTGTAATTAATGGTGAAAATGTAAAAAAAATGTAGGGACGTTTTTTGTAATAATAGTGAAAGATATGGGCATTATGTGCTAATTACCTTTTTAATAATTTATTTAGGACTCATTTGTGCTTTTTAAAAAAATCTGGGACTACGATTTGTAATTATTTTTTTCTTTTTCCTTTTGTTTTATTTAAAAAGAAGGGTATATTCGTCATTTTACAATTTTTAATTGAGAAAATTGATGAAAATGACTTTTCGCGCAATGAAATGTGAAAGTAATGGTGAAAATGCCAAAAAAAATTAAAGGTGTGAACGTTTTCCACAATAACATTGAAATGTGTGGACGTTATGTGCTAATTACCCTTCGGATAAATTTTAGTGGATGAATTTAGAGTGATGAATTTTATTTAATTTTATTCTCGTATATTTAAGTGAATTTACATAAGATTGAAAATGTTTATATATATATATGGTGGATGAAAATAGTGACTCTCTATTTTTTTTCTTTATCTGATTTTCTCTTGGTACATTATTTTGTATGGAATTTGCCCCCATTTAGAATTTTTTTTAAGTTAAGTTGATTATTTCTTTCTTTGTTTTCTTAGACATTCTTTTCTTATTTGATTTATAATTTAAATAAGAAAGTATGGTTTAGCTTATAAGCATCATTTCCTATTTAATTTTGCACAAATAATTACATTTTAAAAATATTTTTGAACATAAACTCTTTACTTATTCATACTTGACCTATTCAATCCATATTATAATCATCTTTATTTAATGCTAATTTAAATATTTGCAAGCAAATAAAATGTTCTCAATTATATTTGAACTATATATTTTTTTAATAAACATTTATTTCATCATTTATTTGAATATTATTACAAATATTAAAAACACCATTCTTTTAACTAAAAGTAATGTTCACATTAAAAAACAAAATTCTTCGAAAATGAAGAAGAAAGAGAAAGAAGGATATTATATATCTGCATTATTAATAATT
>CAIGRP010089957.1:0-21087 GCA_903798385.1 Fraxinus cuspidata
AACATAAAAAAATCCAAAATTTTAATATCGTTCACGTGAAAAATTATACTAATCAAACACATTTAATTAATAATTCTCAAAAAACAATTTTAGGCGATTCAATTCATTAGAATTCATTTCTTTCTACTCAAATTTCATTGTTGCAATCAAACGAATCCTAAATATCTAGTGGCACGAATTACTTTCTAGTGTAAAAGTGACAAACCGACACATCCCATTTTTAGATTGACCTCTTAGCTTGCATAATAACAACTGTCAAAATATGTTCCAGTTTGGCTTCATTTTTTCAAAAATGTTTTTTTTTTCAAAACTCATTTTAACCATATTTTTCTATAAAATGATATTACACGTAAATTTAAAACTTTTTTTAAAAATTTTTTAACTACACATTCATTAAAAATTTACTATTTCAATAATTTTTCCCCTAAAATTTCATTTTAATAGAGCTGAAACAGTACCGGGACTGTTTGATGTGAAAGAAGAATAAAAATAATTAGGCAAAAGGCAAGGACTGAGAGTACAAGCAGCAAGGTAAAACTTGTGGCAGAAAAACAGGCATGAAGATCAGTAATATTAAATAATGGCCCTAAAGAGAAAAAATTCAACAATAATGCTAGATGTACCGACATTTTTGTTGACATCCTCTTAAATAAATCTATACAGAGATGTGATAGATGCTTTCAAAAATGAGAGAATACATGTGAAAGAATTTCAACAAAAATATAAATGAGAGTATACACGTAGCTTGATTGAAAATTCAATCAATTCTGATACGCTGCTTCAAATCCTCTCCAACAGGTCCCTCACAACATGATTTTTTTTTGGTTTTATATTACTTTTTTTTTTTTTACTCACAGGTTCCATATGGGTTCTACTTCAACGTGAATATAGGCCAAGGGGAGTGTCTGTTATTTATTATTTTTTTTTTTTTGACAAATAAGTTTAATTTAAATTCAATTAACTAAAACTAACTTGGAGATTTTTTTTTGGATGGATTCTAGTCATGACGTAAAAACTGGAAACTGAAAATTGATAAGACAGTTCATTGCAACTAGCAAATTTGTAGATGAAATAGCAAACAAATCAAAGTGGAAGAAGCAGATATACGAGTGAATAAAAAGTAAGTTTGAAATTCATCTCGCAATGATCACCATATGTAGGCCATGTGACGTGCATGTTGAGTTTATTAATTTGTCATATATATCTACATAAGTAACTAATTGTATATAAGATTATCTTAAAGTTAAGTTCAATTAAATTGATTTAATAAATAATTAAAGTTATGCGATTTGAGCATCTAAATAAAGTGTGGGTCGGAATATGCCCCTATTTGGTACCGATTAAAATCTAGATTTTAATTAATATCAAAGTTAACAATTCATTTCAACCATATGTTTTATGAGTTTCACAACTTTTCTACCACACATTTCATCAACTTCTGTCAAAATCTACTAAAAATTTGATTTAAAATTCCATTAAACAAAGGCTAAATGTGTAGAGACCAACTTATTTTAAAAATGTATTTCATCATGGGCGAAATATTTAGGAATATATATAATATTATGGTCTCAATTTATATGTAACTTCTCATTGTTATCTCGTCAATACAAGAATACAAAACAAAGCATATTGAAGTAAAAGATCCAAAACCCACAATCAAGAACAAAGATTGAAAAAAATCAAGAAAAAACATTGCAATCAAATTGAAGTTAAATGACTTGGTTGCTGCAAATTGAAGTGAAGTGCAATGACCTAATTGCAGTGGGGGATAAAAGTTAATTATCCATATTCTTAATATGCTAATAATGCTGCAAGTAAGTCCATGCTCACGTCGAATTTGCCATAATTAGTTATAAGAATAATGTTATGTATCCAAGTGATGCAAATTCATCAATTGTGGATTGTGAGCTCCACTCTACTTGGATTAGTGTCGAGCAGAGTTGAGATCTGCTATCCAATTATTACTGTCTAATATATTGTCCATCAATTAGTTATTAAAATATCATTTTAAATTAAATTGCTACCTATTTTAAGAATAAGGAGTAGTTAAAAAAAGGTTGAACATATTAATTTAAAATAATACGTCAATAATTAATTGTATAAACAGTAGAATAAATGGCAAAAATTAGACAGCAGACTTGACTACCATTGATAATAAAACATTACAAACCAGTGTGTTTAGATTGCAATTAATCCGGAATACGAAGAATCTCAATTATCGGTGTGTTGTCTTCCCACGGAAAGTGCAGCATAAAGTGGGGTATCCTTGTGTACAACCTATGAAGAGGGAGACACCATCCATGGGGCATTAAGTAGTCAAAGTTACACACTCTCTTTGCAGCCCACTACACGGACCATCAGTCTTTTACCAATGTACAGTATCTCTCTCTCTCACACAACCACACACACTCTCCTCATCTCTCTCTCACTCTGCAAGATCTAGCGAGATGAGTTTTATTGGTTTTACCCTTTTCAGACCAACTTCACTGCAGATTCTCCTATATGGGAACGTTAGCTCCTATCAGTCTTTGTAAATACACCATCTCTCTCTCTCTCTCTCTAAGTCTATGCGTGAGAGAGAGAGAGAGAGAAAGGTGTAGTGTGAGAGTCGCTATCCTCTTCTCTGATTCTCATGACGAAAGCGACTCATCATCTTCCTCTATGGATTTACTTAATATTCGGTGGTCTTACGTATTTTGCGATACCCTACATAGTTTGTATCTATTATTATTATCCGTTGTTCGTCAAAATAGATAATTTGATCATGTTATATGGTACCTTAACCTGCTTTTCTTTATCTTTTTCATAGCCAGTGGAGTGACAGTGAAACCCATTTGTAGTTCAAAAAGAAAATGCATATTGTCATAATAACATTTGAAGACTTAGGGTTTCAACTATTCTGTAAAGCCTCTATAACTAACAAGAATGAGTAGCTAAATAGCAATACTACTTTTCTTTTTTTCTCATTGGCTTTTTATATTTCCTGCTAGCAAAACCCATTTGGTTCCCCCCTGCCCCCAACATTTTCTGCATTTTTTGTTTTTTAATCCACTGTATGATCACAATGGTGTGACCTTTTGCAGACTGAATGATTTTTTAATGTATCTTCATGGTTGAGGGTAATTAGAAGGTGGGTTCTTATTATAGGTCTTAATATTGTGCTTTGGAATTAGGGTTTTCGGAAAGGGAAGTCAAATTCACAGTGAATTTAATCTACAAAAAGGTTAGAGGAATTTCTTTTATTACTAAAATATTTTTGTTGAATCTGTTAAAGAATCATGAAATTTATAGATATTTCATAGGTTTCTTCAAATGTTCCATCAAGTTCAGATTTCAATTTCTAGCTATTTGAGTAACCTATTCGGTGCAATTAGCTGATATGTATTAATATTGACACTTAATTAAAAATTCAAAAGGTAAGATTTGTTTTTCTTGATCTTTCCCTTTCCCTTTCGATTCCTTTTTTTTTGTTCCGCCTTTTAGTTTGTTGAATTGCCTTGAAAAGTTCCAATCTTAATGTTTTCTATATGTTTGTCGCCTGATTAATTTTATTGTATGGACGTTTGAGGGCG
Source organism: Fraxinus cuspidata (assembly GCA_903798385.1). Classification (NCBI taxonomy): domain Eukaryota; kingdom Viridiplantae; phylum Streptophyta; class Magnoliopsida; order Lamiales; family Oleaceae; genus Fraxinus; species Fraxinus cuspidata. The sequence continues at coordinate 3,573 of CAIGRP010089957.1, forward strand.
TCCTTAAATAGAAGTAGTTTCTTCTAATCCTGTTTTTGCTTGCCCAAAATTTGAAAGGATATCAGTCGTAAATGCTAATATTTTTGGTTCTGCTTTAAGCGTCGTCTTGTTTATTTTTCTTTCATTTGGAGGCTTGAGGTAATATTTGTTTACGAAGTTTAGACGTTATCCTAATTATAGATATCTTGAAGGTTTTTAGTTTGATTCACTTGAGAGTATGGAAGTAGTCATGATATCTATCTTTTTTAATATTTATTTCACTTATAATAAATTTGATATTGGAAAGAAAAAATTGATTTCCGCCTCTTTATTTCGGATGGAGGGTGTTATTTTTCAGCATTTCACTGGAAAGTTTAACACGTCTGTTTCTCATTGTTGCTATAAAGGATACACGAGTTAAATTTCAACTATATATCTGTACAGAATATACTTTTCTTCAATATTTGGACTTACATATTAGCTGTTTTAATTTTCGTTCGCCATTGTCTTTGACAAATAATGAGCTAACATAGAATGAAAGATTAAAATTTCAGTTGAACGATTTAGCAACTTTAATAATATTTTCATATGTTCCTTTTTCTCTGGGTATAATACAACTTTGCTTAAGAGATAAATTACATTGAGATAATACGTGGGGAGATGGTCTAAGAGAGCTTCCTTCAGTCCACTCATGGATAAGATCAGGGGTTGAATTAGCTGCCGACTCATTCATTTAACCACTCAGTAGATGCGAGAAGTTTTATGCTACTGTGATTGAGTGAATGATGCGGGAGATAGTTCCTGTCCTTCTTTTTCTGTGCTTGGACTGAAGGGAGCTCCTTTAGCCATTGCCCTCATTTTGTTTCCCCAGTCATCTTGGTGGACTTAATTGTATTTTGTTTTACTTCTTGAATGTAAAATGAATGATTTCCGACATTCTTTGTTGGCTGTTACTATTTTGGGTTTTTTATGGTTAAATACCAAAGTTTACAATTCTTCAGTTTTTTCTACAAAGTTCACAAGTTCTCTAAAGTTAACTTGTTTGGTACACTGATCAGAAAATGAAGGACTATGATCCTTGCATTCTTAAGAAAATATTACTGGATGTCCGTGATTAACCAAACATCTCCACTGGATATCTCTTGCTCATTCTGGTTCATTCAGCGTTTGCATTATTGAGTATGTTATTCTTTATTTTCTTGTGGTTGACAGGTTTCACCAACTATATATATAGCTATTATTTTTGCAGATAAAAAGCTTATTTGTTTCCTTTGTTAAATAAGTCGTATCCACCTATTACGCAAGCTGAAATAACCCACTACAGTCAGTATCAGGTGTGTGAGGATCTCAGATGATCGAATGAATCCCCTTTTTGCTTTTAGAGGAGGATGGCTTCAAACTGTTTTGCATATTTCATTTTATTGTTAATACGCAAAACATTCGAGGAAAGCTTCCTATTTGAGTTTCCACTTAACCTTATGCATGTTACAAGGTACTTCTTGGTTTCTTTTGTTACAATTGTTTCAATATATAGTTTTTCAACCCTAGTGTTAATTAAGATCCTGAAGTTTTTCTACAGTACTGCGAGGAATTTACTTCACTTTCCATTAGGAAATCTTATGGTGTAAGGTTCAAATGTAGCATATAATATCTGTGGTAGGTATATATGGATTTATGAAAATTGTGCACGTGATAGCCTATGATGATGAAATGAACCCGAGGGGCATTGCTGACTAAATTTAAATAACTAAACTTGATCACTTACCAATAGCATAAACTTTTATCCAAGATGGGTGACACCGATGTATATGAAGATGGTAGAAGCATGTGTAGTTCGATTTTCTTGAACTGTGATTTATTTGGCATGGTTTTTGCACTTAATTCTGATTTAAGTATCATAAAAATCCATGGTTCTTATTTTCGTAATTAATTATGCTAGATCTCAATTTGGACTCAGGTACGCCGTGTACTTTTAGTGTCCACGTGTTGTAGAAGTACATACTTGTATTTAAAAATCTCACATGAAAAATTGTTTACCTATTACATAGTACACTTAAAACACATTTTCTTACCAACATATCAGTACCGTAGTGCTGGTTTACAATATTTTTTTGCTGCATATTATATTTAAGAAGTGTTCATTATCAGGCCATGCAACTTTTGGCTCCCATTTAAGGCTGCAAGATTATAGGATAATGTGATATTTGCCAAAAATGAGAGGAAGGAGCTTATTCTAGTTTAGATCCTTTTTTAGGAAATTTGAGCTTCATCTTGAAATGATTAGCATTGTTTAGCTTTATTTATGCATTTTTTTAATCTTTTATCTATATCCTTTTATTAAATGCATATGGAGAATCAATAGATTCTGTTTGTAGGGTGGTCCCTAATATTAATGTAGTTTTTTTATTGGGGTAAATGTCCTGCATTATTGGTTCTTGATATAATATAGAGGATGTTTGGTGGAGATTAAAAATTAGATTCTTAGTAAATTTTGATAAAAGTTTTTGAAATGTATGGTTGAAAAGTTGTAGGACAAGATGTGGTTAATATTGATTGTTTGACTTAAATTAAAATCAGATTTTAATCCGGATTAAACAAGGTGATAATATGAACATCATAAAGTTGGCATTCAATTTTTGTTTGTCAAAGTTTTGTATTTTAATCTTCGATGTGGTCGTAGGGCTGCTAAGTGGGATAATAGAAAGAGCTGTCTCATTGCAATTGCACTTGAGATTAAGGACATGGAGGGTTCCCGACAACCCGCCCCACCTCTGAAGGCAGTCTAGGCTTCTTACGCCTGGAACCTAGCATCTCTAGCAATCACCTCCTCCTCCGAGGCTCCATCCAGGCTTGTTTAAGATTGGCCCGGGATTTGAAATCAACCAAATTCTTACTCGAGCTGATCGTTCAAGTTGAGTTTGAGCGATCTTGAAATGCTCGTTTTTAATTGTGTACTAGCCCAAAAATGTGGGCCCTTGTGTGTAATTTGTCGAAATCCCTCACCTTTTAGTGGTCCCATATAGTATAAAATAAATTGTAGTCTTACAATTGAAACTCAAAGTTGAATTAAAGTTAGATGTCGGTTGCATGTGCATTTGTTTGCTGCTTCAATCAAATTTTAATTGATGGCTACAGTTATTGGTGGTGAAATCTATATCTTATAGGAGGGAGGATTTTGGCATGCCAAATCTCATTGGCATCAGTAGTAGGTGGGATGTAAAAATACACGTAGGTAGATTGCGTACTTTCTTGCCTTTAGAGAGGTCTCTAGTCTAGTCGAGTTGAGACAAACTAACCATTTCGAAGAACAGGTAACAAGATTGACTTCAACACGAGCATATTTAGTTTTAACAAGATGAAAATAATACAAACTTTAGTGAGATGAGAGTGCGAGCAAATGTTGAAATCAAAATATGCAATGATATAGGAACATGTGGGGGTGGGGTATAGTTTTTATTTCCTCAAACACATTTTCAACTTTACATTTATAGAGTTAACGTCTTTTAGAAACTTTTGGACTACAAATTTTATCTATTTTTATCAAAATTTATTAAACACATGATTTTTAGCTAAATCAAATATATGGGCTTAGATTGTAGTATTCAGGAGTACTAATAAATTAAAAGGGTTAAAATCTTGTGGTTTATTTTGATCAAACTTCCTACTACAGCCCACTGTGCGTCAGGGCTATTGTATATTTTGGCACATTTACCTCAAACTAGGGAGGACAACGGACGGGTATGGGACAAGTCGGACATTTCCACCCTCATCTCATCAGATAATTTTGTTACCTTATTCTATCTCCATACCCATTTAAAGCAGGGGGAGAGGGGTCCTTTGCCCCATTTATTTTTATTTATTTTATTTTTAACTTATTTTTTTATGTCTTTACTTAATAAATATTATTACTTTTTTTTAATCGTTTTGTTAAATACAACTTACGTGTTTCTTTAAAATTATGATAAATCTATTATTTTTATATGATAAAAAATTTAAATTAAAAATTAACTTTAAACGGGACAAGAACTATGATTCCCGTATTCGCTTCGGTATTGACCATCGTCCTATCCCCGCCTCGTTTATTCGATTAGGCGGGTAATCCCTGTCCTGTTCGAGGGGGGCTTACGGGTTCAACGGATTTTTTTGTCATTCCTACCTCATACTCTATATTTTTATTTTCATTTTCATAAATTGCTATGAATTTTTTTTCAAAATTAGATGCACCATAAACCCGCCCCACGCACTGCAAAAACCCCTACCCTTAGCCCCATTTCCTTTCCCAAGCCCTACCTCCCTACAATCCCAACCACCTATTAACGTCGGCCGCAATTGCCAACCATCACTTCTGTAGAGTAAAATGAAACCTTCAATTAATAAACTAAGCACTAGGCCTTGTCTGACGATCATTATTTGAGAAAAATAAAGTTTTGTATAGTGATTTTTATAGAACTTATGCTTAAAAGTAGGAAATTTTTTTGGATATACGCACATAATATTCTATTGAAAATGTTATTGAAAATGAATAGGTAGTAAAAAAAGTTGGAAAATATAGTTGTCAAATAGCGGCTAAGTTGGCCAAAATCAATTGATAAACAATAATCAAACATTGTAAATTAAGCAAGATAAACACTTCCCTTCCAAATAAGAGTTTGCACCAATAGATGAATTTTACAGAGCTCAGTCCAACAACCTAAACCACAAGGCAACACCAAAATCAGACTAACACAAAGAATCTCGCACTAAACCACAAAGGAATCACCCCACATGATTGCCGCAAGGAGCAAGCAGAAGACTGTCGAAAATGGAGCAACGAAATAGGGGGAAAATGGAGCACACAAGGGTCATAGGAGGTGCACAACAAAAGCCAAAGAAGAACGTCAATACAGAGAAAAGGGGACAGTCATAGAGAATCGCGAGAGGAACAGTGAAATGGTAGACCACACAAAGCAAAATCTGTTGTTTTCTCTCCAAAGGGACAAGGGAAAATACCGTGTGTATGTGATATCTCAAACAAGAATATAGACTAATATATATAGGGGCAACAATAGGTTTAAGTAATTGGGACCAACTGGGTCGAGCCCACACATATATATTATTTACACAAGATTCTTGGCTCGTCTATAGTTCTTTGGGCTACCAATTATGGTTTGGGTCAATAACTATTTATGAAATCAGTAACGAGCTTCTAACGAAGCCTCTGAATATTATTCTGACCCATAGAATCATCATAGTCCGGAATTTAAGTGGTATCAAAATATCCAACAAATCTCTACATTGATGCGAAATACACCTGCAAGAGAAAAACTACTTTAGTAGTCGCAAAATATGATTTCAAATAAAATTGAAATGTCGATACCTTTATCAATGTTAAAAAATTTAAGACAACTTCTAAACTTTATTAGGGGTGCACCTTAGTGCTCATATCTGCACGGCTATAATTCGAATTACTTTCTCAAGTTTTATCATGTTTTGAGATAATAAATCTCTAATAAAATGCAGCAGAACTTCTATATGTTTAATAAGTTCATAAAACACTGGGTTGCACAAATGGATGACAGATTGATTATCAAAGTATACAATCACATTATCACTTAAAAAACCTAATTCATTAAGTAAACCCCTAAACCACAAAACTTTTTCAATAGCTTCAATGACAACAATATACTCAGACTCAATAGTGGACAAAGCTATGTTGGAGTTGAAACTTCCGACTCACACAAGAGTTATACAAAGTAAACACATAAGAAGTAAACTTCCTATTATCTCTATCACCACTATAGTTAGCATCCATGAAACTTTTAAGTTTCACTCTTATTAGCAAACTTATAAACTAACCCTTCATCAAAAGTATCTTTCAAGTACCTAAACAACTACTTTAATGCTTCTTAATATTTGAGATCAGGATTAGACATGTACCTACTGAACACTATTATAGTGAAAGCCAAATTTGGTCTATTACAGACAATAAGGTACATAACGGGGCTAATACCATTAGAATAAATAAAGAATCCTACTCATAAAACTTTTTTTTTAAATAACTATCAGGAGGTTGATTTTTTGACAAAATAAAATAATTTTCAAGAGGCACAGAAGCAAGTTGCAATCAATCATGCCAAATCTCTTCAAAATTTTAAGTATGGAGTTTGATGCACAAATAAGCAAGAATTGGCCATATCCCTTTTTATCTCCATTCCAAGGATTCTCCAACATGTCCTAAGTCTATCATGTCAAATTCTTTACTTAGCTCAATTTTAATCTTGTTTACCACTTTCATGTTAGACTCAATTATTGACATGTCGTCTCATAAAGTAACAACACACACACACACACACACAACGTTTGTATGTAATATCTCAACCAAGATTATGGGCTAATATATATAGTGGCAACAGTTGGTTAAGTAATTGGGCTATTAACAAATGGGTTGAGCCCACACGTATATTATCCACAGACAAGACTATTGGTTTGTCTCTAGTTCTTTTGAGCTACAATTGTGTTTAGGTCGAAACTATTTAAAGATTCAACAATAAACTTTTAATGAAGTCTATGCATATTGTTCCGATCTGACTAATCATCATAGCCTCGGGTTTATTTGATATCGAAATACCCAACAACTTTCTTCTAATCCTCAAACTCTTCAATCACATTTTCCCATCTGATTCTAGTGTAATGAGTGCATCTCATTCATTACTAAGTCCCAAGGCCAGATCGACACGTGACATCGCAATGGCGGTTATATTGCTAATGTTTCTATATTTTCGGTAGATGAAGAGATTTAGGTGAAGGTAGTGGTGATGATGATGTGTTCACTGTCGAAGTGTTGGTTATGAATTTGAAGTGAAGATAGTGGTGGTTCTGGTTGTCCTGTCTCTTCTGCTTCTCTTTCTATCGATCCGTCGTTGTTGCGCCCTTGATTCTGGTTGTGCGCATCTGGTTGTTCTTGTGATTCTCTTTATATAATGTTATAATTTCCAATCAGATGAGCATAGCGACGGTTTACTATTGTTCGTAGTTGTGTATTCGAGGTGGAGCTAGTGGGTTGGAGGTAGAGGGGTGGTGACTACCTAATCTCTGAAATCTTTTCACAAGTTTGTTATTCTTAAAAGGCTGATTGGCGCAAAATCCCTCACCCATTAAAAATAGCACAAAAGGTCCCTTTTTCAAACTTTTAGTACGGAATTCCCTCATGTCGTCCTTTTTCTTAATAAAAAGTTGTGAAAAGATTAATATACCCTTCTGTTTAAATTAAACAAAAAATATAAATATAAATATAAATATAAAACTAATTGCAACTACAACCCCAATTTTTTTTTAAATTACAAACGAGCCCAAATAACTTATTAAAAAATTTGAATATAAAATCATTTTCTCTTTCCCCTCCAGTACCCTTTTCCTCTTTCCACCACCGTCACCGCCGAAAATTCCCTGGAACTTTCCCCACACCGAAACCCCTACCACCCCAAAAAGAAGTTATGAATTGTTGTTGTTCTGTAAGTAAATATATTATGCACGCACACCTACATATACACGCTTATATTTGTGTGTTCTTCATAGGGTTATGGGTTTTTAATTTCAAATTTTAGTTGTGTTTTACTTGACATGTAATGTAAAAATAATGTTTTTAGTGGCCCATTAACCTCACATTTATTTGATATTGATTTCTTTAGTTTTCAAAAAAGCACCTAAAACTTCATGGTTGATTTTTTCAAAGACGTCAAAATTTTGTAGTTGATTTTCGAAGCATTCTACGAAAGTCTTGGAAGACTTAATGAGAACCAATGGCCTTTGAAGAAGATATTGATCTCGTGTGATAAGAATAATTGATGACAATGGCAAACTAAGTGAAGGCAACTTCCGCTATGCAAAACAACTTGCGCTAAGCTATGCAACTTTCGCTATGCTAGGCGACTTTCGCTATGCTAGGCGACTTCCGATGCTAGACGACTTCCACTATGCTAGACGACTTCCAATGCTAGATGACTTCCACTATGCTAGACGACTTTCTTCCGCTATGCTAGCTTATTTGCCGCTAAGCTATCTTGACTAGCACTATGACATATCGAACATTATAACTCCCAAGTGTCTGAACATCCTTTTAATTGATTGAAGGTGGAGGTTGACCACTAAGTATGTGGGTAAAAATCGTCTAGTGAGTGGACGGTTTTCATTGGACACGTGGACAAAAATCTATTTAGCGGTTATATGGTGTTGAATGCCTATAAAGACTCCAAAGGCAGGTCAGGTAAAGGGATCTTCTTTTTTCACCATATGTTTTCTAGTTTCCTCTCGTTTTTCCATAATTGATTATATTCGAAACCCTATTACTAATTTTCATGCAGGAGTTACGATGGGGGAAAGGGCCCTAGTCTTTTCTTGTTGGTGTTCGCTGTTCATCTGAGTAACAGAAGCCGTATTGCTCCGCTAATGAAAAAAGCAAAGATTGTTCATTGACAACATCTATGAGAAATCTTTTAAACACATAAGAAATGTCAAAAAGGCAAACATGTAGTGACATGTATTTGGTCGAAAATGCGACGGAGTTAAGAGTCTTTTGCCTGGGGTCAAGACATGTCCTTGCAGCCTAAATATGTAACATGGAGTCAGTTTAGCATCCTGAAGACTCAGTTTGTTGCCATGATGACTCTTTTGCAAGTTCAGACACAAAGAACAACCTGTCCATCCTATAATTCACTAGAAGTTCTGCCACAGGATACGCATGGACAACCGCCTTAAGTGGTACTAACGATTGTCCCCCTGGATATTCAGAATACGATTACTGACTAGGGGTCCCATAAAGTTACATATCTATAGGTTTACGTCTTATGGTAGACTTGGAACGCAAGATGGAGGAAATTTTGGCCCAGAAAATTGATGATGAATTGTTAAGAATAAATGACAGACGTAAACAGATGATCTTGGAAAAAGACCCTTCGCTGCAGAGATCATGACAGTTCCTCTACCAAAAGGTTTTAAACAACCGATATAGAGACATATGACAGAGTTCTGATACACTCGATTACCCGTGGACTTTAGTTGATTTGATAAGATTGTATGCGGCTCCGGATGTATTAATGTGTCAATCATTTCATCGATGTTAAGAAGAGAGGCTAGAGATTTGATAGCTACTCAAGAACCTCGATCTATTAGAAATTTTGATAAGATGCCTAGGAGTTTTATGGCATATTTTTTTAGTAGTAAGAGAAAGAGAAAGACACCATTGGGTTGATAAAAGTTGTCTAAGAGAAAGATGAGCCTTTACAAGATTACGTAGCCAGGTTTAGTCGTGCTACACTTGGCATAAAAGACCTTCAAATGTTTGTTGTTGTCATTGCGTTGATTAATGGAAAGCAAAATTGAGCTTTTAAGATGTCGCTTTCAAAAAACCCTCCGAAATAAATGCATGACCTGTTGAAGAAGGAAAATGAGTACGTAGATGTAGAAGAAGCAGAGAGGGTCACGAAAAATATTTGAGAATGGTGGGATCTAGAAACTCATAAGTGAAAGTTACATGTTTAGTAAAAAGCCACTAACAGAAATAAGTCGAAAAATGAGCACATGAGTAAGGGTTATGCATTGAAGCGATCGACCAAGCAAAAGCGAGAAGAAGTTAAGGCCTTTAATCATTTAAATACCCCATTTCCTAAGTTACTGATGGAGATATGACACATAAAAGAGCTTGATTGGCCAAAACCAATGGTCGTATCTACTAGCAAGAGGGATAAAGGCAAATACCATCGTTTCCATAAAGATCATGAACATGACACTGAAAATTGCATACACTTTAAAAAAGAGATCGAGTTCCTTCTGAGATGGGGTTTCTTGACTAAGTACGTGAAGAATGATCAAGGTAAGAAAAAAGTTGATGATTGTCCCTCACACAAGGTTGGGGTAATAAATGTGATCATCGATAGGATAGCGGTAGATGGTGACTCAATTCAACAAGAACGAGCTATGGACATTCTTTTGTGGTCCGCTCTATTCAGAAAAAGGTAAGGTTCAATCAGAACATCACGTTTGGTAAAGAATACTTGATTGGTGTAACAAGTCCCACGACGATGCCTTGGTGGTCATCGATCATATAGCGAATTTTGATGTTAAAATGATGCTGATCGATGGTGATAGTGCACCGAATGTTCTTATTTGGGATGCATTTTTGGGCTTGAAAATCTCTCCAAAAAATTTAAAACTATGACCACCGTTCTACAAGGTTTTGGAGGGGCAACTGTGATACCATAAGGAACTGTAGTACTTCTGGTGACGCGAGGCACTTACCGAGTGTGGTGATCCTGACGAACTTTTTGATTGTCAAAACTCCGATGGCATAAAATGTAATCTACGGTCGACCACTATTAAACGCTGTGGTGATGTCTCTTCAACTTACCACCAAGTAATGAAATTCCAACTAGTCGAGGGGTTGGATATGTCATGGGCGATCAACACGCTTCAAATAAGTGTTATGTAGATAGTGTACAAGTTAAGGATTTTCACTAGTAATAACGTTGGATTTTGAGCCTCCCAAGAGTTAAGTGATGAGTATCCTAGTGGTGAGCTTTCAAAAAAAAAAAAAAACAATTGTTAGCCAGAATGTCTTTCCTTTTTCCTTGTAAATATAGTTGCTAGGAAGTTTGTAGATTTTCCTAATGTAACTTCGGCTACTAATTCTAGCCTATTGTAATTATTAGCATTGTTCAATAAAAAGTTTAGACTGTGACGGCACTTAGGAATGGTCAGCCTTGTTAGGACGTCTCAGTGCACCTACTGAGTCCCTAAATATAAGTAAGCTTTATCTAAATGCATGGACTTGATATATAACTATTGAGATTTTTCGTACAAATCGTGGCTCAAAACTTTATTCAACACATCAAAATTATCCGAGTGGCTAAGTGGCGAGCAACAAAACCAAAATTAGTTATAAGCTTAAAATCGTTCTACAGTCTTAATGGTGAGCTTTTAAAACCAAAAAAATTAGTTAAGGCTCAAACTCACTAGATAGTGGTTCAACACATCAAAATCACTCCATGAACTAAGCGGTGAGCAACAAAATAAAAAATTGGTTATGAGCTCAAAATTGCTCAACAATCTTAGTGGTGCTCAAAATTACTAAATAGTTTCTCAAAACATAAAAATCAAAGGGGCTAAGTGGTGAGCAATAAAACAAAAAAATTGGTTATAAGCTTAAAATTACTATACAGTCTTAGTGATGAGCAACAAAATAAACAATTTGTTAGCTCGAAATTGTTCTACAATCTAGTGGCGAGCTCTCAAAACCAAAAAAAAAAAAAAGGTTAAGGCTCAAGATCACTCTAGACCTCATGCTCTACACTTCAAAGTTGCCTAATGAGTCTAGCAGCGAGCTCTCAAAACCAAAAATAGTCAAGCCCCCAAATCACTAGATCCCACACCCTACACTTCAAAAGTATTCTAGGAGCTAGTCGACGAGCAATAAACCAAACATTGGAAGGTCAAGAATCATCCATTGAAATCTGAAAACTGAAATTAGCTATCTAAGCTCAAAATTGCGTTGACCACATAGCAATCAACCACACAGCCGTCGGTCGATGGTCAACTAATATGCAGTTGATCGTACGTTCGCCGATTGCCATACTCATTGAATACTTCATGATCAAGTAAAAAGAATTGTGCAAGAATAGACGATCTAACTTCAACATTTTTGTGAGTAGGTTTTATATGTTAATATAATAGTTTCTCTACCCAGATAAGGCAAAATGAAGAAAATCAAATAGTGATAATTTTTCAATTAGAAATCACCCATAATCAAAATAAAGTGCGAAATTCCGTCCGTATCCCGGACTAAGAAAAACTACTAGTCAACCAAATGACAAAAAGAAATAACAATGAAAGGTGCTAGATAAGCAACAGTGAAAGACTAGACCTCTCCACGTGTGAAGTCCCTTCGCTTTTCCTAGCGGTGTGTTCTTGTACCCAAACGTCTTAGATTGTTTGGCTCTCCTATCTTTCCTATGCACTGTGCTAGAATTTGATCGTAGCCCGAAGGGTCAATAACATGATGCTGGGTAGCCACCCATTCCTTGGTCAAGGCGATAAGGGCTGCTATTGTTTTCCCCCATATGCATTCATGTCCATTGCATACTCTGAAGAGGCGTTGTATCGCTCTACGGATGCATCCATATCCCTAGCATACTTAAAAGAAGCTTTGTATCGCTCTAATGCCTCCTTCCGTACATGGACTAAAGCTGAGCTCACATTATCAATTTCTTTTGCTTGCTCACTGACTCGAGCCCCTAAAGTGTCAAAAGATTTCTTCAAAGAATAATGTTTGTTCTTGAAGTGTTGTGCTTCTTTTTTATTGTCCTGCTTAAGAGCCTTCAAGTCCGATATTAGAAAGTGTTGTGCTTCTTTTTTATTATCCTGCTTAAGAGCCTTCAACTCCGATATTAGAAAGTGACTCACTTTGATAAGCGCAGTTTGTATAATCAGAACCTAACGGGTAAAAAGACATAATGTAATGAAACTATTAGGCAAACTCGACGACATAAACATTAACAAAAATGAAGAAACAAAGCAATAATAATACCCTTCTATTGTAGACAGGCAGGAACCTCTTCACATTATCCGCTTTATTCTTAGCCAAAGTTCTATATAATTGGACATGATGGAAGCCTCAACCATATCAAATTCTCGCTCAGCCGAGTTGAAGGAAATCTAAGATCCAGGAGTGAAGAAACATCGTTTTTAAGCCTAACCTCATCAAGACTTGAGTCGTCCCCTCCAGCTTTAGGTGGTGGGACAACTCCCATGGGCCCATCCAATGGATGTGAAGATCTCTTATTAGTGAACTTTCATTTTCCCCTGCCCGTGACCTTTCTCTTTTTTTTTTGGGTTGAGGATGGAGGGGGAGTAGGAAAAAAACCACTCATCCCTCTTTGGCTCAGGCTCAGGTAGTGAGCTCAAAACTCCCTCCAAGTTGAAGTTCACACCTACATGTATACAATAAAGTTTATCAGGCATGAAGAACAATAAATGAAGATATGTGGAAGCGTAAAATTAAAAGCAATAAATAAAAGCCTATCAGTGGATCAACCGATCCCCAATATTAACATCTTCCCCATGGTTATAACTTGAGATGGGAGAGGTGCAATAGGTGGTAGGCAAGTCAATTGTTGTATTTGGTTTTTCAAGATGGGAGAAAGCTCGACAAAATAATTGAAAATACGACTATGGGGAAGTCTCCAATAAGTATTGAATGGAAATCGGACTTGAAAAGGTCGAATAAAGAAGAATAAAAAATTCCAGCCACTGTTGAAATTTTTATACTTGGGAATATGTAGAGGAACCCTAATGGTGAAGTAGACAAATGCGTTATATTGAGACATGTTATGTAATTTGAACACACTCTTAAATATATCGAATGATGGCATAATCTCTCCACTAAGATAAATGTATAAAAAGTATAATGCCTTCCTTCATACATTGAGATTTATTTGGCTAAGAGTAAGATGGTATTCGTTGAAGATTGAAATAAAGAAAGGATGAAGGGAAAACCTCAAACCCCACATCCATACAATCTTTATAAATAGCAATTTAGAGAGGAATTGACTCGGGAAGTTGTTCTTTGGACTTAGGGGCTCTAATATATAATCGTCCATGCAGGAATATTTGACTAGCAAAAAACTAGGTCCCTTTGGAATTTCAAGGTCTACCACATTATTCGTTGGGTCTCGCCCAAATTCAAAATTTTGGTTTGGGGAGTTAGAAGAACTAATATGGTTTTTTAGAAAACTTGATTGAAAGACATGAGAATTAAGGGAACGGGTCGGGCTATTGAGTAACGGAGGAGAACCATAAACCGTGAAGGAGTGTTCGATCGACCAACCAAGGAGCTGGCCGGTTCGAAGATGGGACGATCCAATTGCACCCCCTCTCACTTTCGGTTTCGCTTTTATTCAAAGAGGATGATAGAATCATTTTAAACATTTAGACGGAGTGGAACTAAATTTTTTTTTTTTGAGAAAAAGAGAATTGAAGGAGGAATTACCTTGGAAGTAAGAGGAATGGAAGGGGCTAAAGGTTTATAGAGGGAGAAGAGTGAATAAATGGAACTATTTCCCCTTTACATAGAGCAAACCTATCAAACCTATAATATCTTGCCATTTTAAGCTGATCGAACCATTTACATCGTACCAAATGTCGATAGGTTATGGGATGATATATAAAAAAATAACATAGACGAGTGAAGACGCTACCTCTCAACGATGACCATCAATAAGAGATAGAGGGGCTAGTGATCCAGTGTGATATGAATAATTGATTATGATGGCAAACCCTATGCCAAGTGAGTCCCGTTATGCTAGGTGACTTCTGCTATGCTAGGCGACTTTCACTATGCTAGATGACTTCGACTATGCTAGTCGATTTTCACTATGCTAGATGACTTCCACTATGCTAAGCGACTTCTGCTACACTAGAAGACTTTTACAATGTGAGGTAACTTTTGGTACTCTAGCCAGTCTATCGCTATATAGCCTGATTAGCACTATAACAGATCGACTATTATAACACCAACTGTCTGAAAATCCTTTTAATTGAAAAATGCTGACGGTTATCACGGGTTGCTTTCAACGGCTTAGTTGGTGGAGGTTGAACACTAAGAATGTTGGTAAAAATTGTCTGGTGAGTGAACGGCTTTCACTGGACACATGGACAAAAATCACCTAGCGATTACATGGTGCTGAATACTTATAAATACTTCAAAGGGGTGTCAGATAAGGGGATCTTCTTTTTTCACAATGCATTTTTTGACTTCCTCTCGTTTTTCCTTATGTGATTATATTTAAAATCTCATCATTAATTCTCACATCGGAGGTACAATGAGGTAGAAAGCCCCAACCTCTTCTCGTAGGTGTTTGTTGTTCATCGGAGTAGCAGAAGCCATCTTGCTCTATCAAGGAGGAAAGCAAAGATTGTTCCTTGATTATTTCAGATATCATTAGGAAAGAATGACATTCTTGATCATTAGTTTCATTTGTCTGATCATATTCAAATTCATTTTCTCTCTATTCAACATTTTCTTGGGTTTTTACTATTTCTTCTTCAATGCCATTGTCATTTTCTTCACTTTCAAACTTTTTACGCATTGTATAGTTGAGCTAATAAAACTTCTACACCAGCAATTAACACAGCCCCAAATATTGCAATTTGGAGCATTTTTGGTATGGGGAGAGATACGAGCCATATGCGTGATTTTCGACCACGACAACTGTGACGGTGGTGGTGGGAATAGGGGTGGCAAGACGAGCCCGAGCACGAGCCGAGCTTGCTCGGTGAGCAGGTCATCGACAAATGAGCCCACGAGTCGGATCACAAAAAAATAATAATAAAAAAAAATCAAATGACCAAACAGTCATTAAAAAATTCAGTGACCGTTTGGTCTCAATTTTTTTTCCAATTTCATTTTTTCTCTATAAATACCCATTCATTCATCCATTTTTCCCCCCAAACTTACTATCAATCTCTATCTCTACTCTACTCTTTATATTTCATTATCAATATCATTGTATACTCTTCTACATTTTATTTTTAATCGATTTTCTACACTATTACATAATCTACATTCACTCCTACTTCAATATTCAATTTTAATTATCTCATTACAAATTTCCAATCACAAATGGATCCATGCTCATTTGTTGAAAACTTGTTCAATATCGGAGGTGAATCACCTGTCATGCCCCACAATCAATTTGGGAATGAATTCACCAGTCTAAATGAATTATTCTTTCCGGAAACTATTCATAATTTCGATGCTCATGAAAGTAATCATCCAATTGATTTGGATGACGTTGATGTTGATGCTAGTCATCTAATTAATTTGAAACATGGTGATGAACCTGTATTAGATATTCTCGATGCAAGAGGAAAGAGAAAGGGGAAAATGCAGGCAAAATGTTGGGACCATTTTAAATTGGTTCAAACTGATAGTGTGGTCGATGGAGTTCCAGAAACCAAAATAGTATGTAAATACTGTCAACTACGATGGACCTGGCAAAAAGGCATTGGAACCACCCACCTCAACCGTCACTACAAAACATGTGCGGCCAAACATGGGCTTCTTTCGCTGGTCAAATGCAATTACAATTTGGTAGTTCAGGCACTGGTGCTACTACTACGCAACTTTCTACGTGGATGTATTCGGAGGAGAAAGCTTGAACGAGAATTGTGAAGTTCGTTGCCACAACTGAGTTGCCACTAGTAATAGTGGACAACCAATATTTCGTTTCCTGCGTGAAATAATATCTTCAATCGAGGTACGTTGGAGATACAATAGAATATTTCGTTAATTTAAAGAAACTATTGATTGTTGATTTAAAAAAATATGGGGGTGTGATATCTTTAACTTCGGATATGTGAGAATGGATTAATAAAAGATGTTATATAACTGCAACTGCACATTATATAGACCCACTTTGGGTCATGCATAAAACTATTGTTACTTTTAAAATTATTGAGTTCCCACACAACGCTAACAATAAATTTCATGTTTTATGAACATTATTAAAGAATATCGCAGAGTAAAATTCGTTCTTTTACGTTCAACAACGCCAGTGTAAATAAAACCGTCATCGATAAATTGTATAGAGTACTTCAACCTGATTTCGGTGGTTATTTGTTTCATATTCGATGTGTATGCTATATTTTTAATTTAATAGTACAAGACGGTTTAAAACATATTAAATATGAAATTCAACGAATTACATTGCACTAATATATGTCACGATTGCACCTAATAGAAAACAAACATTTGAGAAATTTTGTGCCCAAGCTGGGGTGACGTATACAAAAAATATTTATTAGTGACGTAATTTTTGCCGAAACTGGGATGACGCATATGAAAACATTTATTAGTGACGTAGGGCAAAGATGAAACTCCACTTACTTATTATTAAAATCATGTGAATGTTTTGAACATTTAATAACTGAATTTTATAACAATATGCATATTAGAGACGAAGACGATACTATTTTGACTGAGTCCGATTGGAGTTTAGTTTTTATAATTAAAAATTTTTGACTAGTTTTATGATTCTACAAATATTTTGTCTAGTGTTTATTATCCAACTAGTTGTATGGTCGTTGAACGTCTTTATATAATTGTTAGAGCCTTTCATAGATTTAAAGATGACCCGATTTTAGTTCAGTTATATATTCAATGGAATTAAAGTTTAGAAAATATTGAGAAGACTTGCCTATGTTATTTCCGTTAGCATGCGTCATGGGCCCCCGATATAATTTATCGGGTACTAAATTTGTAATTGATCAAATTTCACAAGCTTTAACTTTTAAAATACCTATCACTTATAGAAATTTAAAACAAACTTTATGTGAAATATATGATTAATATAATCGAAGAATGGGTACTCATATTATTTAGGAACCCTCCGACTCTACAACTACTCTTACCACTGAGATAGCAGATGACGACACTGAGGTTTAAATTTATTCGAAGGCATGAACTCATATATATATGATTCAACTACATTTGCATGTGGTTCCTCTA